>NW_021027094.1:996625-1172231 GCF_004153795.1 Camellia sinensis | reverse complement strand
AGAACATGAACATGAGGAAGATGAATGCAAAGATCATAATTTGCTATTACAAAATCTGAGATTTCATGCTATGAATTCAAAAACATGGACCTGGGTACCCATATTCAAGGATCTTGTGAGAACAAACTTTCGTATCAAACAAGATTTTTTCTTCAAGAACACATGAACACTATTTTCTCTTTCTAAAACCAACTTTAAATCAATGCATGACGTGCAGAACAGGTTCGATCGTGCAATGCAGCTTGATAAACATAAAGAACAACAAGAGTAAATCAAGAATCTAACCTCAATACACGAATCTAACGGTTTGATCTCTAGGAATCAAGCTTGAAAGCCCACTCTCTCACTCTAAAACTTCTTCTTCTTCCTAGAGCTTCTCTCTCTCTACAAGGCAAAGATATAATACAAAAATGTATATTTTCTGGGTCTGTCGGCTAACTTAACCCTCTGCAGGGATACGTGGCAACGGCTGGTTGGTTCTACTCAAAAAGGTGATTGAGTGAAAAGTCAAGACTATGACAAAGTGTACTCAACAAGCTAGGTGGCAAGAGCACTCCGACAAGTAACGACATCGGCCAACAACAAGACTTCGACAAGCAAAGGGCAAGGACCTCGGCTAGAACGGACAACACTTGGCCTAGCTGTGCCACACCTTGGCCTAGATGTGCCACACCTCAGTCTAGGTCATACCAATCCAGGAGTAAGGTCACTTGGGTTCAAGGGTAACATCTCGGCCTAGATAATACACATCTCAGCCTCGGCGATGAACACCTCGGTCTAGATAGTGACATCTCGGCCAACATGCCAGAGCGAAGGTGGAGTCAACCAAAGTAAATTCCAAGATGGTCTTAGATGCAAGAGGTTCAAAACTGACCTAGGCTCAAGGTGACCTCGGCTAAACCCACACCGAGTAAGGTACAAAGCATGCTGTAACACTTATGCGAACAAGGACAAGACTTCAAATGCAAGCTTAACAAGACAGAATCATATGAATGCATATGAGTATGGTTAGGATAGTGTGAGGGTTATTCCACAAATTTTTACTCGTTTTACTGATATTATAAATAGTTTAACATCTCTTGGTAAAATATATAATAATTTTGAAATTGTAAGAAAAGTGCTTAGGTAGGATCTCTTCTTACAGATGAGCTCATCATGAAAGAAAAGGATGAAGAAGAAGACAGCAAGAAAAAGAAGGAAATAGCTTTCAAAACCACCTCTACTTGTGAAGAGGATGATGAAGATAATTCAGAATTTAATGATAAAGAAATGGCCTTCCTTACAAGGAGGTTCCAGAAATTTATGAGGAAAGAAAAAAGAAGAAGATTTTTTTAAAAGAGATTTCAACAAAGGAGAACGTAATAGAAAAGATTTTCAAAAGAAGAAACCAACAAGAAAACTGAAATCACTTGTTATAAATGTGACAAGCCCGATCACATCAGAGTTGATTGTCCGAAAATCAAGAAACAATATATGAAAGACAAATGAAGAGCCATGATTGCTACATGGGGAGATAGCGATGAAAGTGATTCAGAAAATGACGACAATAACAATAAAGTTGCCAACCTATGCCTAATAGCATTTGGAGATGCTGATGAGGTAAATAATGAGTCTTATTTTTTTGATGAATTACAATATGCATTTAAAGAATTGCATGATGAATTTTGAAAACTTGGCATGCAAAATATTGCACTTAAAAAATTGCTTTCAAATTCAACAAAAGAAAATGAATCTTTATCTAATAAAATTGAAGAGTTACAAAAAGATTTTTTTAAGATAAAAGAAGAAAATGATATTTTCAAATCAAAATAATCTCCTATTTTAAAAAAGAAACAAAATGATTTAAAAATTGAAAATGATTCTTTAAAAAAAAAGGAGAAAATTACTTTGAATGAAAATATAGAAGATTTGAAAAATACTCTTTCAAAATTTACTCAAGGAAGAGACACTTTGGATAAAATTCTTAAAAGTCAAAACTTTGTGATGCATACTAACTTGGAAAACAAACTAGAATTTCTTTTAAACATAAAAATGTTGTTTCAACTACTAGACTGCTTCAACTTTTACATATTGATTTATTTAGACCATCTAGAACATTAAGTTTAGGAGGAAAATCGTATAGCGATTCTAGTTTAGACCCGACGCATTTGATGTTCTGGAACCGAGTTTCATTGTCTTATATGGTTGTTCATGTCTTATTTCTCCTTATTCCTTATTGAGTTTGGTTATTGGAGTGCCTTGGTTGCATTTGGAACAAGTTGGTAGCTTGTGTTTCAAAACTGTTATTGCCCAGATTTTGGCTTCTTCACTCAAGCGACACTTCTTGCACTCGAGCGGTCTTTGTAGACTCTCGGTGCTTTTGCAGGTCTGCAAATCTACTGGGAGGTAGTATTCTTCGCTCGAGCAGTCATTCTTGCACTCGAGCAGTGTTGGCTCAAGCTGTCTTTCTTGAGCTCGAGCGATGGTCTTCTGTCTACAAAACTTCTGGGAGTTGGTATTCTTCGCTCGAGCGGTGATTCCTACGCTCAAGCAATCCCACTTATTGTGTCTGGTCAGTCAAGTGATACTTCTTGCGCTCGAGCGGTCTACGGGTATATCAGTCCATAGAAGTCACTTTTTGAGTCATTTTTTTCATTTTTCTCTCTTTAAACATTCTAGAAACCCTAGATCTAGAGCTTCTCTCCCTAAAACTCTCATTCTCTCTACAAATACACCTAGATCCATTGGTTTCTCCACCCTAGTCCCTTTGATAAAAAGGTAGAGCACTTCAAGAGCTCTCTTTTGATCGAAAAGAAGTTGGGTTTCAGTGTTGTTGAAGTTACTTCACTCTTTCTCTCACCTTCTAGCTTCAAGATAGGGATATCTTTGCACTTCCTTATGATTTTTAACTTAGTTAATTGTGTTTTTGAAACAACATTGTGATTTGGAGATTTTTGGACAAATCAAGGGTTTTGGATTAAAAATCAAAAGAGTGGTTTTCAAATGGATTCTTGGAAATGGTTATGGGATTGTAAATGAGGATGAATTGTGATAAAATGATGTGTTTTGATCCTTAGGATTGATTTATAAAGAAAAGAAGGTTTTGCCTTAAAGATTTCAAATGTTGATTTTGAAAATATAATGAAATTGATATTGGAATTGTGAAATTGGGTTAGTATTGATGAGGATGGTGAAGTTGGATATGTATTATCACTCACATCTTGAACAATGGAAAGTTTATCATTATGAAAATTATTTATGTGTTTAGAGATATCTGTTTTGGGCTATCGGTGGAGGAGAGCTATGATTTTTATAGAAATTGCATGAGAACTAGGAAAATTGAAACTATTTTCTCATCCATTGCATTGAGCATTGTTGTATATTTAACACATTTGAAAGTGTATCTTGTTTTGAGAAAAAATGGTGATTACCTTGGTGAATATGGGTAGGGTTTGTGGTTATGGAAATTAAGTTAGCCTATGTATCCTTGGTGAAAGATCAGAAACCCGTGCGGATAGGTGTTGAACCTTCCAATTAATACCGGTAAAAATGACAATTGGTAATAGTTGTATAGTCTACTTGCAGGCACGTACCTAGGGATTCCCATAGTGTGATTCATTGCCCTATTTTTCTACTGTAAAGGAAATGATTTCATGAATTGGGATATAAACCTGGCATTGCATGGTTTGGAAAGAGATATAAAAAAATTCTGCACGAGCATTACATATGCATTCACCTTATATCTTTGTTAACATTCATAAACTGTGTTAGAGTATTTCTACTAGACTTTAGTTTACCCTATGTGGGAAAACTATTTTTAGGTGCTAATGATATGCCTCCGCCAAGGTAATAGCTTGGAAGGATTTGGAGCAAGAGCTTCATTTTGTTTTTTTGTTGTATTTATTTTGTACAAGCCTAGGGCTTTATTTATATTAAGTTTAATCTCACTTTTGTTGTAACCAAGTATTGTCTTGGAAAGTTATAAGCCTTTAGGGCATTTCTTATTTGTTTTAACACTTATTTCATATCTGTAACTTGTAACACAAACTATAGATTCAGGGTTAGGACTTTTGAATGTATAGCTGCATGTGCTACCTTTTGTATTACAGAATCATATGAAATGAAAGGATACTTATTTCAGAAAACTATATTTATACATTGTTGTTATTTATTAATATTATGGATGGTTTATTGTAACAATTTCGGAGCGTTACAAATCGTATGCTCTTGTTTGTGTTGATGATTATACTAGATATACATGGGTATTATTTTTAGCATACAAAACTGAAGCTTTTTTTAATTTTTTAAAACTATGTATGTAACACCCCAAAATTTCTTACAAGAATATACCACAACCATGCCTAGCATATTACAATAAAGTCCTCTTTCTCATTGAACTAAGGTTCAAAATTTACACTTCCATGTTTACAGATTAATCTCAGTCCATGGCCTTTGGTAAGTTTAGTAAGCTAGAAGATCATACAAAAGAAATTTGCCATTAAGGCATACAAAATTTTTTGAGCTTTCGTCCAATACAACAAAACAGATTTGCAATGCTTGACACAAAACACTACACTTCTACAATTAAACTTCTTGGACCCAACTTCCCAGCAAAATAAAAGTGTAGACTCCAAGTCACTACGGTGGTGTGTCACCAGTTCTTAAAAAATCATATAGGGTTGAGCTATATGCCCAGTAGGAATACATTTAACCAAGTATCTAATCGTTTAACCAAGCACATGGCACCGTTATAACTTGAACAACATAAAATAATTAGTATTGATAAATAACCAATTAGGTAAATAAATAGATAATTTTAAAAAAAAAAATTGAAGTATACTTCTATCCCACACAAAACTGTTCTCAACATTAAAATGAGAAATGCACCAGGAGTCCCTTACAAGAGTCCAATCCACATACACAAGTCACTTTCATTTAATATTATAAGAAATTTGCCATTAAGGCATACAAAATTTTTTGAGCTTTCGTCCAATACAACAAAACAGATTTACAATGCTTGACACAAAACTCTACACTTCTACAATTAAACTTCTTGGACCCAGCTTCCCAGCAAAATAAAAGTGTACACTCCAAGTCACTACGGTGGTGTGTCACCAGTTCTTAAAAAATCATATAGGGTTGAGCTATATGCCCAGTAGGAATACATTTAACCAAGTATCTAATCGTTTAACCATGCACATGGCACCGTTATAACTTGAACAACATAAAATAATTAGTATTGATAAATAACCAATTAGGTAAATAAATAGATAATTTAAAAAAAAATTAAAGTATACTTCTATCCCACACAAAACTATTCTCAACATTAAAATGAGAAATGCACCAGGAGTCCCTTACAAGAGTCCAATCCACATACACAAGTCACTTTCATTTAATATTATCCCCAAATTTAGCGACTATTATACGGCAGGATGTTGGCACCTAAATTCATTCGTTTTTCCACTTTTGTCGACTATAATACTGCAGGACCAATGGACACCCAAAAATATTTTTCCCACATTCGTCCGACGATATGTGCAGACAGTACAATTGGGCACCTTGACACTCCACGTGGGTACCACATACAATGCCACATTCTCAAAACCAACTCTTAACCTAGACTCATGTTCACTTTACCACTCTACTAAACTTTGTTCCAAGTAAGCAAGCATTTGACATTATACGAGATAAAAGAAAAATATAACATCCAAGAAGCATCAATCCCCAAGTCACAATTTCAACACCACAACAATATTCATATGTTCCACCTCTTGAGTATACACAAGAATCTAAGAATTTTAAGGAAATTTTATTCCAAATATCATTCTCTACTCAAATTAGGAATTAGGGTTTTATAAATTTGGGCTTTCTCCCCTCTTCATATATGTGCATCTTCTTAACATTAATATACATAATTCATGGAAAGAATTGGAGGAATTTTAATGAAAGTTGAGTAATATGTCCCCTTTTGATTAAATAAGAGTTTAATCCACTCAATCATCAAATTAAATCTTAAGTCACAACAATACCATAGAAACATTTTCAAAACAAAAGGATACTAGGAGAGTTCTTCACCAAAAACAAGAATCCAATAGGTAGAGAGGATGATCTTCACATATACTTCACTCCTTGCGAGAGATTTAGACTAGATCTTAGAGGAATAAGGGGTACCTAGAGTGAGAAACTTAGGGTTTTTCAGACTTAAGACAAGAAGAAGGAAGAGAGAAAAGAAAAATGGAAATAATGATCTAGAAATGTCATTTTTAATCTGTTGAATTCTTGCAGACCGCTTAAACGGTCTTTTCATTGCTCGAGCGGTGAACAACACCACTCAGTATTTTTGGTCTACAAAACAAGATACTAGAAGTTCTTCATTTTTGCTCAAGTGACCATTAGTTCACTCAAGCGGTCCACCCTAACCTGCAAAACTACTGGATGTTCTCATTCTTCGCTCAAGCAGTGCTTTCACCGCTCGAGCGGTTGCCTGGAACAAAATGTCACAATGTAAAAGAATACAAAATGAAAAAAGTCTTAATATTTGTAGTGTTAGAAGTGATCATGGTAGAGAGTTTGATAATGATGATTTGATTATGTTTTTTGATAACCTAGAAATAGATCATAATTTCTGAGCCCCTAGGACTCTTGAACAAAATGGTGTGGTTGAAAGAAAAAATAGAACTCTTGAAGAAATGGCCCGTATTATGCTTTGTAAGAATAATTTACCTAAATATTTTTGGGCTGAAGCCATTAACACTGCATGCTATGTTGTAAACCATGCCATGATTAGACCTATTCTTAAGAAAACCCTTTATGAACTTTGGAAAGGTAGAAAACCTAATATTAGCCATTTGCGTGCTTTTGATTGTAAATGATTTGTATTAAATAACAACAAAGATAACTTAGAAAAATTTGATGCTAAATCAGATGAAGCTGTATTTCTTGGTTATTCAAATTCTAGTAAAGCTTATGGAGTATTCAATAAAAGAACTTGTTGAAGAATCTATACACGTTGTCTTTAATGAATCCAACAACGTTGTTTCCAAGAATCTTGTAAGTGATGATACTGTAGAAACACATCCAAGAATGGAGAGCATTTACACAACAAATGAAGAAAATCCATCTTCGAAACACAAAGAAGAAATTACATTGAAAAATCTTCAAGAAGAATACGCTTATCTAGTACCAAAGGAATGGAAGTATGCCCATGGCCATCCCAAAGACCTTATCATAGATGATGCAACAGAAGGTATAAAAACTCATTCCTCTACTAGAAATGTTTGTAATAATTTAGCATTTGTTTTACAAATTGAACCAAAATCATTTTTAGAAGCTGAAATGGAAGAATTAAATCAATTTTAATGAAATGAAGTTTGGTTTTTGACCCCTCGGCCTAAAGATGATCCAATTATTGGTACAAAATGGATTTGTCTAAATAAAATAGATGAATTCGGAGTTATTACTAGAAATAAAACTAGATTGGTAGCCCAATGTTATAATCAAGAAGAGGGCATTGATTTTGATGAAACTTTTGCACCGATTGCTAGACTTGAAGCTAGTAGAATATTATTTGGTTTTGCATGTTTTAAAGATTTTAAATTATATCAAATGGAAGTTAAAAGTGCTTTCTTAAATGGGTACATTTCGGAGGAAGTTTATGTTGAACAACCTCTGGTTTTGAAAATCATAAACCCAAATCATATTTTCAAATTTTCAAAAGCTTTATATGGCTTAAAATGCTAGAGCGTGGTATGAAAGATTAAGTAATTTTCTACTTGACAAAGGTTTTTCTAGAAGAAAAATTGATACGACACTTATTATAAAAATCAAAAAAGAGGATATATTAATTGTTCAAATTTATGTTGATAATATTATTTTCGGTGCTACTAATGAAATTTTGTGCAAAGAGTTTGCTAAGAATATGTAGGGTGAATTCAAAATGAGTATGATGGGGGAGTTAAATTATTTCCTCGGACTACAAATTAAACAAACCAAGGATGTGATCCATTTAAATCAAGCAAAATATATCAAGGATCTACTCAAAAGATTTAAAATGGAATCATCAAAGCCTGCAGCAACTCCAATGAGCATATTAATAAAAATCAACAAAGATGAGAAAGGTAAACCGGCAAATGAAAAGAAATATCAAGGTATGACCAGTTCATTACTCTATTTTACTGCAAGTAGACCTGACATAATGTTTAGTGTTTATATGTGTGCACGTTTTCAATCCGCATCTAAAGAGTCACACATCACCGCAGTCAAAGGTATTTTCAGATATCTTGTTGTCACTCCAAATTTGGTTTATGGTATCCTAAGGAAATCACTTTTGAACTTTTTGGTTACCCAGATGACGACTTTGCATGATGTAGATTTGACTGAAAAAGCACTACTAGCACTTGTCATTTTTTTGGACATTCTCTCACTTCTTGGTTTTGCAAAAAGAAAACTCAGTGGCTTTGTCAATTGATGAAGCAAAATATATTGTCGATGTTGGTTGTTGTGCACAATTGCTCTGAATGAAGCAACAACTTCAAGATTTTGGACTTACACTATGATCATATTCCTATAAAATGTGACAACATAAGTGCCATTATCCTTTCAAAAAATCCTATTCAGCACTCACGCACTAAACACATTGAAATAAGGCATCATTTTCTAAGAAATCATGTAATCAAAGTTGACATTGAACTCGAATTTGTGCCTACTTATCATTTCATGTAATCAAAGGTGACATTGAACTCAAATTTGTGCCTACTTATCGTTAATTAGCTGACATATTTACCAAGCCTTTTAATGAAGAACAATTTTGTTATATTAGAACTGAACTGGGTATGATGAATACTCCTATATGATGTTGATATTTAAAAATAAAATAATAATTTTTTTTTGTTTTTTTTTACTCTCTATCTCACCCACTCTATCTATCACTCTTGCTCGCTCTCACTCTCTATTTTTGTTTTTCTCTCTCTCTCGCCTGCTCTTCCTCACCACCATCATCTACCAACTCCATCACCACCATCATCCATTCAAATCCCTCACCGATCTATCAAAATCCATCACAAATCTACAAAATCCATCCCTGATCTTCTCCATTATTTTCGATCATCACCATCATCTCTACACCATCACCGCCGATCTACACCATCATCACAGATCATCACCATCACCATTGATCTTCATCATCGAATCCTGCATCCACCAACATCGTTTCCCTATCAAAATGTTAAAATTATTTTTGTAATTTGTAATACTTCTTTTGTGGTTGCATGTGCTACAAACTCTTTGTTATTGTATTACTATTGCTTTTACCTGGTATGAAGCATTTGGTTTCGTTTATATTCTCTTTTTATGTCAGTGCACTTGGTGTAGTTGTATATGGTTGTATTTTAATGGCCCTTGGTATTATTAATTGGTAATTTATTGTGTTATTTTTGTGTATTAACTCAGGGAGAGTTTCTATATTCAACAGATATTGTGTTAAATGCTTACATCATTATTGTTAGATATTTCTTGTTGCATTTATTTTAAAAGATCAATAATTTTCTTTATTCGTATTAACCATATATTTTGATGATGTCAAAGAGGGAGAAAAAATTTGATTTATATATAAATTATTTGACAAAGAATTTGTTAATAATGAGGAAGAAAATATAATGAAAATAAATGCCTGTATTATGATTGTTGAAATTTTCAAAGTGCATTTATTCATGTGAAATTTTGTGTCAAATTCATGCATGTATTGTCATCATAAAAAATGGGGAGATTGTTAATCATGTGATTTAATTTTGATGATGTCTAAAATATGATGAGATAAATTGAGATTTTTACATATATATATATATTGTATATTATTTAACACAAAATATTATCTATTTTAAAATATATGTTATAAATATTATATAAATGGAAATATTTTGGAAATTTTACAATTCACAATTTTGAAAAATCTAGCTAATCACTATTCATCTGTTGACAAATTTAATATTATTAAGTTGTCTTCTTTTCACAAATTTGATTTTGGTGAGCTGTTATCTTTTGACATAATTTGATATACCCACATGGGGTGGTAGGTTATTTTTATTAGAGTGTATTAAAAATTTCTACAATATATATAAAAATTATAAAAAGGGTATATATTTTCAGATCAATTATAAATATTATTTAAAGAAATTTTACCATGTATACAAATATTTTAATAAAAAAGTTACTATGTAGTCAAATATTTTAATAGAAAAGTTATTATGCAGTCACTGTGCATTTTTGTTATTTACAGGAGAAGTTTGAAAATTTTGGTGTTACTATTTATCGAAAGCTATGTTTGTCAAATTTTCAAACAGCTGTCTTCAATTTTTTCAAGCACCCGCATGATTATATCATTGCCCGCATTATCTAACAAAGAAAAGAATAAGTCATGCCCCACTCCTATGCCCATGTGATTCATGCATTAGCAAGGAGCATCCCTCCCTCCTAACCGGTATATTTTTGTATATAAATAGAAGCGTTTTGTAAGGAGAAATATCAAGAACTTAAAGAGAAAAAATCTGTGTGTTCTGAAATTTTGATTGTATTTTTTCACTATGCTCTTTCACTTTCAAATCTAAGTCTCATTTTTGTTCTTACACTTTCATATCTACTCTTTGTGAGGGCTAAAATACCTCTTTTCCTTATTGATTATTTTATGAGAGAAATTTTGTAAGGATGAGGCATTTATTATTGAGTGAGGCTCAGCAGATAAGCGTAAAACTTGTGTAAAATCCACAAGCTTAGTAAAACTTTTGTGGTGTATTGATTCATTTTGATAGCGAAGAAATTCTTGGGGAGGTTCAATGAGGAGTGGACGTAGGCCCAGCGTGCCAAACCACTATAAATCTCAGTGTTTGATTTTCTTTTCCTATCTCTCTTACTTTTATATTGATAATTATTATTCTCTTTTTTATATGTTAAAATTTAAATATTGCGTTTATTATTTTTAATATTGTAAAATTATTTTTAATAACTGAATTCACCCTCCCTCTTGGGTTGCCTACATGGAATAACAAGAATTTATCAAGATAATGACTTGTCTTAAAACATCACTGCATATGTGACGCCCCAAAATAAATGATAATAAACCATTTTCTCAATAATGAATAAATGACGAACATTCTAATTATAATGTTCTTCCATTTCATATGATTCAGATATACAAAAGATAACACATGCAATTATACATTCATAAGTCCTAACCCTGAATCTATAGCATGTGTCACAACAAGAAATATGAAATAAAAGTTAAACAGATAATAAATGCCCTAAAGGCTTACAACTTCCCAAGACAATGCTTAGTTACAATAAAAATGGATTTAACATCCAATATAGTTAAAAGCCCTTGGCTTATACAAAACAAATACACCAGAGAATCCAAAAAAAAAGTCTTCATCTCCAAGTTCCTCCCAAGCTATGATCTTGGTGGAAGCATATCATCAACACCTGAAAATGGTTTCTCATATAGGGTGAGCCAAAGTTTAGTAGAAATAATCCAATACATTTTATGAATCTTAACAAAGATATAAGGTGATATGCATATGCAATGCTCATCCTAACCAAAACATTTTATATCACTTTCCCAAAACCATGCAACGCTAGGTTTGTCACAATTTTGAAACCATTTCCTTTACAATAGAAAACAGGGCAGTGAATCACAATCTTCGAGAATGTCAAAACAACTACAATCTTTCACGAAAATTTCATCCCTAGGAAACCGTAGACCAGCACCTATGTAAACGTAGGCTATACAAGCACTACTATTGTGATTTCAAGGAAATTTCATTTGTGGGATCGGCACCCATGTAAACACATGGTTTTTAGGACTTTCACCAAGGACACACAAGCCAACTTATTTTAATGAAATAATACTTACTTCCCAAATTCACCCATTTTTCTTAAAACAATGGACGTTGTCAATGTAGTACATATGCAACAATGCTCAATGCAAAAGGATGAGAAATTTGTTTTAATTCAACTAGTCCTCATGCAATTTCTACAACAATCATAGATATCCTCCACAGATAGCCCAAAATAGATAACTTAAACAGATAAATAGATTTCCAATAAAGATATACATTCTAAAATCTCAAGTGGGAGTGATGATACACATCCAACTCTACCATCCTCATCAATATCAATCCAATTCCACCAAAACCATATCATTTTCCATTTCCTCTTTACAAATCAATGTTTGAGAATTTAGGACAAAATTTCTCATTTCTTTATAAATCAATTTAAGTGACAAAAATCCATCATTTCATCACAACTCAACAATAAATATATTTTCACAATCAATTCCAATAATCCATTTGAAAACCCTTTTATTTATTTATTTTTATAACCCAAACCCTAGATTTATCCAAAAATTTCCAAATCACAATGTTGTTTTAGAGAGGGAAATAATTCAGTTAAAAATCATAAGATAGTTCGGAGAAATCTTTACCTCGAGTTTAGAAGAGGAAAAGGAAATCTGGAGCAAACTCAATGTTGATGAAACCACAAACCTCTTAGATCAAAAGAAGGCTTTTGACACGATCTACAATCTATTTCAAATGACCAAGATGAGAAGGTACCTCTAGGTGAGTAGATCTAAGGATCTAAGTGAGAGAAGTTGAGTTTTGAGAGAAAAAGAGAGAAGTCATGAGCTAAGAGGGAAAAGAGAACGAAATAATGAGAGGAAAGTGTTTTGGAGCTTATTTATAGTGGTTAGGTACTATTAGAATAATAGCCCCAAGGTCAACAAAAGGAATAAGTCAAACTCCCAAAAGTAGTAGAGCCCAAAACCGTCTTAAAAATCTGGAAAAATACCCACAGGGGTCGACCCTCAGGATAGTGGTGTCGACTGTCAAGAAGAAAATGCTGAGACACTAATGTTTGAAGCAAACAAGGGTCGACCCTAGGAACCTATGGTGTCAACCCTATATTTTAGTAGACAACCCAAAACAAAACAGCAGACAAGGGTCGACCCTAGAAAGACTGGTGTTGACCCCAAAAACCAGTAGCAACACCAAGAGCATAGCAACAAACAAGGATCGACCCTAAGAAGACTGGTGTCAACCACAGAAGTTGACCAAAACAAGAAAATGAATGCAGTGCCGATGCCACCAAGGCTGGTGTCGACCCCTGAAGCCAAAACTAAACACAAAAGAAAGAAAAATAACCACTACTGATATGGTTTACTAGATTTTAAAGCAATAAATGGGTCGGGTCCAAACCAGAATCGTTATAATCTCCCCGTCTTAAGGAATTTTGTCCCCGAAATTTTAAATCCACAACAACACCAATTACAACAATGATAATAAATTGAACTCACAACTATGACCCATCCACCGGTCACTCACTCTCATCACTATGATAAACACGTGCTCATTACTGAATATACAATTCACATTTTCCAAAACATATACAATGTTTATATTAAATAAGCAAGACAAGATTTTCAATACAAGTTCAGACATCAACAAATAGGTCTGGATATTTCTCACGGACTTCCCCCTCACATTCCTGAGTCACTTCTTCAACTTCGTGGTGTCTCTACAACACCTTTACCAATGGAATTGTCTTGCCTCGTAAGACTTGATCTCGAGTATCTAAAACTCTTACCGATCTCTCCTCATACGAGGCATCCTCATCTACCTCTAACTCGGTCCAATCCAACAAGTGTGATGGATCCGGCTCATACTTCCGGAGCATACAAATGTGAAGTACATCATGAACCCTAGAAAGCTGTAGTAGCAAGGCCAAACGATAAGCTACCTCTCCAATACGTTCTAAAATCTCAAAAGGCCCAATAAATCTAGAAGACAACTTTCTGCTCTTCCCAAACCTCATGAAACCCCATCTCAATGATATTTTCACGAATACATAATCTACTACCTCAAAAGATAACGGTCTCCTCCTATAGTCGGCATAGCTCTTCTGGCTACTCTAAGCCATAACCAACCTCTTACTAATAAGCACAACCTTCTCCGTCATTTCCCAGACTAACTCAAGACCTAACATATGTGCATCACCCACCTCGGCCCAACACACTGGAGATCTACACGGTCGACCATATAAGGCCTCAAACGGTACCATACCAATACTCGCTTGAAAGCTATTATTATAGGCAAACTCCACCAAAGGTAAGTGCCTCTCCTACAACCCCTTAAAATCAAGGGCATAACCCTAAAGCATATCCTCTATGACTTAAATGGTACGCTCTAACTGCCCGTCAGTTTGAAGATGATACGCAGTACTAAAAGTCAACTTAGTGCTCAAGGCATTCTGTAGGCTTTGCCACAACCAGGCCATAAAACGAGGATCTCTATCCGAAACGATAGTCACAGGGACCCCATGAAGTCGAACTGTGTCCCTAACGTAAAGGTCGGCAAGATAATCTACTGAGTCACTCATGCGCATAGGTACAAAGTGTACGAACTTAGTTAACCGGTTGATTATCACCCACACGGCATCATTGCCCTGTTGAGTCCTCGGAAGACCCACAACAAAATCCAGTGTGACATGCTCTCACTTTCATTCGACTATAGGCAAGGGTTGCAACAAACCTGTTGGTCTTTGATGTTCGGCCTTCACTTGTTGACAAATAAGGCACCTCGATACAAACACAGCTATGTCCTTCTTTATTTTCCTCCACCAAAACTAGCGGCTAAGATCACGATACATCTTTGTGTCTCCCAGATGCACCACAAGGCGTAAGTGGTAAACTCGCATAGTACTTCCTCTCAATAAGACTCCGATACGAAAAGACGGCCAAGGTATCTAACACCTTCTCTACCTTCCCACTAGATATCTTATTCCGAAGGGTTTCTACCTCATTATCACCCGGTTGTGCTTCTATAACTTGACTCACAATTGTAGGTTGTGCAGCTGCAATAAACAAAGCAGCCAACTCAACGGACTAGCCAAGATACAAGTCAAACTCACCAATGTCATCTAACATCTCCCATTCCCGGATGGCAATACTAGCTATACTGCTAAAGGATTTCCTACTCAAGGCATCGGCCACTACATTGGCCTTCTCTGGATGATAGTACAATTCAAAATCATAGTCCGCTATAAACTCCATCCATCTTCTCTATCTCAAATTTAGATCTTTCTATGAAAACAAATACTTCAAACTCTTATGATCGAAAAATACTCAAATCTCTCACGATACAAGTAATGTCTCCAAATCTTTATGGCAAAGATCGCCGACGCTAGCTCTAGGTCATGAGTAGGATAGTTTCTCTCGTATGTTTTCAACTAACGTGAGCCATAAACTACTACCTTCCTCTCTTGCATCAAAACACAATCAAAACCTTCCCATGACGCATAGTAGTACACAGAATAACCTAAAACCCTCTCTGAAATAATTAACACTGGAGCAGTGATGAGTCCAACCTTAAGCTTTTGGAACGATTTCTCATAAGTCTCATTCCACACAAACTTGATTCCCTTCCTCGTCAGTCTAGTCAAAGGTGAGGCTAACCTAGAGAAATCCTTCATAAACCGATGGTAATACCTGGCCAACCCCAAGAAACTACGAATCTCAAAGACATTCTTAGGTTGTTGCCATTCTTGCACTGCTTCTATCTTAGAAAAGTCTACAGTTACTCGTTCCCTGAATACCACATGGCCTAAGAACCTCACTTCTTTCAACCAGAATTCACACTTCCCAAACTTAGCATACAATTTGTGGGCTTTAAGAAACTTAAGTACAACTCGCAAGTGTTCATTGTGCTCCTCCTCAGAGGGTGAGTAAAACAAAATGTCATTAACGAAGACTACCACAAAATGGTCTAGGAACTCATGAAAGATTCGATTCATCAAATCCATAAACAGGGTCGATGTGGTTGTTAACCCAAAAGGCATCACTAGAAACTCATAATGGCCATACCGCGTACGGAATGCCATTTTTTGAATATCCTCCTCCTTCACTCTTAATTGGTGATAACTCGATCTGAAGTCTATCTTAGAAAAGAAATAAGATCCCTTCAACTGGTCAAACAAATCATCTATACAAGGCAATGGGTACTTGTCCTTAACAGTTACCCCATTCAACTTCCGGTAATCAATATAAAGTCATAACGTTTCTTCTTAGCAAAGAGAGTCGGTGCTTCCAAGGCGATGTACTAGGGTGGATAAAACACTTATCTAACAATTCTTGGAGTTGAATCTTTAACTCACTCAGCTTGGTAGGTGCAAATCTACGGTGTCATAGAAATCGGTGCTGTGTCAGGCACTAAATCAATGGAGAACTCAATCTCACGGTGAGGTGGCAAACTAGTGAGATCCTTAAGAAAGACGTCCGGGTATTCACAAGCTACCCTCAACAACTAAACTCGGACCACATCACCCTCAACACCCAAGAATGTAGCAAGAAAGAGACTAAGCTCACCCCGACCACGCGGATCACACACTGGAAATAAAGCTATATCAACTCGGTCTCCTAAGAAATAAAAACAGTCACCACTCGAGGTACATACAGTAACCCTCCGACTATAACAGTCTATAACAACCCGATAAGATGACAACCAATCATACCCAATATAACATCAAAGCTCAACATATCAATTAACACAAATACAAAAGGAAGTCGGCGACTAGTAACCTCTATCTCACAACCCTGACACCCCTAGTCCAATACAACATCTCCACCAACCAGTGACTCTACCCAGAGTGGAGATGCTAATCGAGCCACTTCTAACCCTAATGCCGATGCAAATGCAGATGATATAAAAGAATGGGATGCACCCGTACCAATCAACACACTGGCAATAGAATTACACAACAAGAAGTTACCTCTCATTACCGAAGGCGCTGGCACTAAATCTCGCATGATAACAGCATACACACACCATAAAGGTCTTGCTCTACCTACTCATCCCTCAAATCATAAGTCTGATGCACAGATTAAGCCAAAGAGGCCCCCTGATTGGCACTCGAGGCCTGTACTGACTAGAAAGGCTGATGGCTCTGTGTTTGCCTCGAACCAGACGCACTAGGTGTGCCACCCAACTGAGGGAAAAAACCTCCCCACATGCCCTAACTAGCCACACTGATAATAGGTAGGCGGCTGCCCTCTCTCCTAACTCTGGCTTGAAGGACCAGTCGAAGACGGTGTAGACTGTTGCTCTCCTCCTCGCTGCTAGCAAGATAGCGACTTGTGACCCAATTGGCCACAATTAAAACAAGTGAAACCTCCTTGATTGCCTCTCCTTGAACCCAAAGTTAAAACAGGAAATGTGGATCTAGACTATGCTGCATGGGACTATTGTGGAGTAGAACCCCTCTGCTTCTTTCTATCCTGAGTCTCTCCTTGAACCTCCTGACTTCTTCTGGAGCCCCTCATCTGTTCCTCCTCCTCTATCTGAACCACGATCTCAAGATGAGCCGTCGCATCCACAAGGCGTCCTTAGTCCCTAATCATTGACCCTACCACTTTGAAAAAGAGCCCGGTCCTCAACCTCTTCTCAAACTTGATGCAACGGTGTTTCTCTGTCGCCATGAGCTCCAGTGCAAATCTCGACAAACTGATAAAGGCAGCCTCAAACTCGACCACCGGTGTGCTCAACTATTTGAGTTTTAAGAACTGCTCTCTCAACTCCTCCCTAGCAATGGGAGGTAAAAACTTGTCCTGAAAGGCATTGAGGAAAGCCTCCTAAGTCACTCTAATGCGCTCATGCACATATTTCTACCATTGACCAACATCTCCCTTTAGCTAGAAGGATGCCAAGGTCACCCTCAAACCATCATCCTCGATGCAAAGCATCTCGAATATCTTCACCATCTGTTCTAGCCACTTATCTGCCTTTAGTGGCTCATTAGGATCCCCCCAAAACTCATTCGGATTCGATCGGAATAACTCCCTTTTCAAGAAAGACGGCCCTGTCTCAATAACATGGGCCTAGATCTGATTCTCAACTCTGAGAATATCCATGGATTCCTGCAGAGCTTCGGCCATTTCATGGGCCAAAATGCCCATGGCCTGTTAACCAACTAGTTCGGCCACATTGGCCTGACCAACTCTTTTCTGCCTATACCAAAATTTCATCCAGTAACGGCACCTCATGCCGTCTAGGCCTGCCATGCCTACCACTACCATATCCATATCCTAGCATTCTAATAAAGATAATACAAGAGATTAGGACATTTACAAATGTTCCAAAGCTAATTCACTCGCGTCCTAATGCGATGGACAACAATTAATTCACTCTACATAAGCACATAGTCACATAAATACATATGAATTTCTTTTCTAGAAAATGATTGGTTCGCAGCGCTGCTAGAGTTCCAGTTAGAAATAGCAGTGATCAAGTGCTCTTCTAATAGGACTTCTGGAAACTCGTAGACCCAATCAACATCTTAGAAATTAAATTCCATACCCATTTAGCCACATAAACATGTTATCACATAGGATACCATACATACAAATATCTCTATCAAGCGAGATAAACCCATTGTGGTAAAAACCATTCCCACGACCCAAAGTATTCAAACCCTGTACACTCTAATACCAAGTTGTGACGCCCTCAAATGAACCGTTTTCTCAATAATGAATAAATCACAAGCATTCTAATTATAATTTCATTCCATTTCATATGATTCAGATATACAAAAGATAACACATACAATTATATATTCATAAGTCCTAACCCTGAATCTATAGCATATGTCATAACGAGAAATACGAAATAAAAGTTTAACAGATAATAAATGCCCTAAAGGCTTAAAACTTCCCAAAACAATGCTTGGTTACAACAAAGATGGATTTAAAATCCTTACAGTCAAAAGCCCTTGGCTTGTACAAAACAAATACATCAGAGAATCCAAAACAAAATAAACAAAAAAAAAAGCCTTTAGCTCTAAGTTCCTCCCAAGCTATGATCTTAGTGTAGGCATATCATCAGCACTTGAAAATGGTTTCCCATATAGGGTGAGCCGAAGCCCAGTAGAAATAATCCAACACAGTTTATGAATCTTAACAAAGATCTAAGGTGATATACATATGCAATGCTCGTGCCAAAACATTTTATATCACTTTCCCAAAACCATGCAATGCTAGGTTTATCACAATTTTGAAACTATTTCCTTTACAATAGAAAATAGGGTAGTGAATCACAATCTCTGAGAATGTCAAAACAAACACAATCTTTCACAAAAATTTCGTCCGTAGAAAACTGTAGACCGGCACCCATGTAAACGTAGGTTACATAAACACTACTATTGCCATTTTATGGAAATTTCGTCTGCAGGATCGGCACCCATGTAAATGCGCGATTTTTAGGACTTTCACCATGGACACGCATGCTAACTTATTTCAATGAGATAACACTTACTTCCCAAATTCTCCTTTTTTCTTTTTCTCAAAACAATGCTTGCTTTCAATGTAGTAAATATGCAATAATGCCCAATGCAAAATGATGAGAAATTTGTTTTAATTCACCTAGTCCTCATACAATTTCTACAACAATCATAGCTATCCTCCACCGATAGCCCAAAAAAAATATCTCTAAATAGATACATAGATTTCCAATAAAGATATACATTCCAAAATCTCAAGATGAGAGTGATGATACACATCCAACTCCACTATCCTTATCAACATCAATCCAATTCCACCAAAACCATATCATTTTCCATTTCCTCTTTACAAATCAATATTTGTGAATTTAGGGAAAAATTCCTTCTTTCTTTATAAATCAATTTAAGTGACAAAAATCCATCATTCCATCACAACTCAAAAATAAATACATTTCATCAATCAATTCTAATGATCCATTTGAAAACCCTTCTTTTGATTATTATTTTTTTTTTTTACCTAAAACCCTAGATTTGTCCAAATATCCCTAAATCATAATGTTGTTTTAGAGAAGCAAATAACTAAGTTAAAAATCATAAGAGAGTGCGGAGAAATCCCTACCTCGAGCTTAGAAGAGGAAAAAGAAACTCGGAGGATACTCAACGTTGATAAAACCACAAACCTCTTGGATCAAAAGAAAGCCCTTGACATGATCTACAATCTATTTCAAAGGACCAAGATGAGAAAGTACCTCTAGGTGAGTAGATCTAAGGATCTAAGTGAGAGAAGTTGAGTTCTGAGAGAAAGAGAGAGGAGTCACGAGTAAATAGGGAAAAGAGAAGGAAATAATGAGAGGAAAGTGTTTTGGAGCTTATTTATAGTGGTTAGGTACTAATAGAACAATAGGCCTAAGGTTGACAAAAGGAATAAGTCAAAACCCCTAAAAAGTAGAGCCCAAAACCATCCCAAAAATCTAGAAAATAACCACAGGGGTCGACCCTCAAGATAATGGTGTCGACCCTCAAGAAGAAAATGCTGAGACACTAATGTTTGCAATAAATAATGGTCGACGCTAGGAACCCATGGTGTCGACTCTATATTTTAGTAGACAATCCATAACAAAACAACAAACAAGGGTCAACCTTAGAAAGACTAGTGTCGATCCTAAAAACCAATAGCAACACCAAGAGCAAAGCAACAGAAAAGGGTGACCCTAAGAAGACTGGTGTCGACCCCCGAAGTTGAACAAAACAAGAAGAGAAATGCAGTGTCGACACCACCAAGATTGGTGTCAACCCCTAAAGCCATAACCAAACATGAAATAAAGAAGAATAACCACTACAAATATGGTTTACCGGATTTAAAAACAATAAATGGGTCAAGTCCAAACCAGAATCTCTTTAGCATATGATTTTCGAGTGAACTAAACTTGTGATTTTTGGAGTATGGCATGGCATGGCATTGCATTCAAGCAAATAAACATATTTACTTTGTGAAGATACCTTTACTGAGATTTGTGATCACCCCTAGTAGATTTGTGCAAGAAATGATGTGGTGATTCTGCCAAGCCAAAAGCGAGAAATATGTTTGAGAGCACGAACCTCTTTTATATTTTGTTGTTTATTTTGACAAGCCATGGCTTTATTTGTATGGGTGTGTAACCATTTTTGTATAACCGGGTTTAAGCCATGGAACTTTTAGCCCTTGGGGCATTTCTTTTGTTGTTTTATTCTCTTTAGTGTTCATTGTCGCATATGCTACAAATTCACTCTTTTGAAGTATGAATCTGTATTGCATATAGACTCTTTTTGTAAATCTCTCGCATGAAAAAAAATATAAATATAGAGATTTGACCACTTGATTTGAGATTAGTTTAATTGAATAATTTTACCAGATTTATCTTTATGTCATTTGTTGGAGGCGTTACAATACACCCAAATTATTTATATGTATTCTTCATATTCAATTTTCATCTTCTGTTGCTAGTTTTAATTACTTTCTCTTCATCTTCTTTCTTACTCTAAAATTCCAATCCATCCCACCAAAACTCACCATTATCATCAGCATCAATAATAATAATTTTTAATAGGTTAGAAGTCATGGTAAAAAATAAAAATAAAAGTAATCATGGAAAGTATCTTTGCACTCGAAATGCTCTTCCAATAAAAACACAACATTATAACCCACAAGACCACAACTCTTCCCCCAACTCCCTACATAAGAACACCCATAAAACTCGCCACAACTCACATCACCACCACCAAAAAGATTCATCATATTACTTGTGTGCGTAATTTTCTAACCACACTGCCCGCCTAGTAACCAGCTGGAGAGCACCGGCAGAATAGATGGCACCAAGCTGACCTGCAACAAAAATAGAAGATTCCCGCGGTGGCTCGTCCACCCGGGGGCACTCCGACGATCAAGTCAGTACTCAATATCTCTCAAAGATAACCAATAGTGCTTAACTCACTATTTAGAATACAGAAAGCATACCTTAGACCCATGGGGGTGCCTCTCTTTTATAGCCAACTCAATCCTAATCCCACTAGAAGCCTGATTTCTATGGACTTAGGATTACTGCTAATTTGGGACTCCTAGTGGGATTAGAATAAACCCTCTAAGAGTCTTATCTTAATCCAAACTGAAGTCTTCTCCCAATCTAGGACTCTTGTCCATATCCAGGTTGAGTTCCCTCTTCATTCTAGGACTCGTCCTTTATCCGCTTATCTCGGATTCCGATATCTTCGGAGATAACCTCGGCCTTGCTGAGATCACCTCGGTGTCACGACTAGGACATGTGGCACCTCGGCTGACACATCGGCGTCACCTTGCCACGTGTTGGTACTCAGAAAATATATCCCCACAACTGCCCCCTAGGTTCTATTACCTCAGCATTCTGAGGTGATGGAACCTACACTGTTCGCTCATCTGTGCCCCTCTGTCCGAGATCAAACTCGCCAACCTCAAAGTTCCCTGGATCTTACTGTCCACTTGTGTCAAGAATCAAGTTTCATGCTTTCCAAGCTGCTTGAAATCGCACCTCCTACCCGAGGTTCTGGTTCCATTAATTCGTAAACTCCAAGAGCTTTGCAACTGCTCCACTCACACTCCCTGGTGAGTTCCTGATTTCCAATCATCTATTTGACTCCGACGATTTTCATATCGGCGTTCATTTTACTTTTAGGTTCATAAACTCTTACTTTTTTATTAAGCTCAATCTTTCATAACTCTTCTAATTTACTTTGAATCTGTTTATATGCCATCTGTGGCCTTCTGTTTTCGTCCGTCTTCAAATTTTGAATTGTTTGAATGCTTGGCACTGTTCTTGTCATATCCGCTTTCTGTTGCTAGCATTATGTCTGGTTCATTACTTTCTTGTTCTTCACATACTTACTTAGTGCCTGTGTACTTGGCTTTATTCTTGAACTTTGTCGTCTTCTTGTCTATTTTTCTCTTTTTTCATTCAATTCTCTAGCTTTTTCTCTTTCTAGCTCTTTTTCTTAAATCTGTCATTGTTCCAAGCTTTCAAGCTTCTGCAACTGTCTTTGTTCCTCTCCTCCGATGAAGCTTACGTCATTCTGTCATTGTCGTCAGACTTTGGCAATTCTTATTCCGGCTTCCCTCTTTCTGGTAAGCCACTGTTCCTCCTGGTTTTATTTCTTGTTGCTTTCCAAGAAGCTCTGCTTCATTGTTAATCACCATTGTTGTTTTACCCGTTGTTTCCAAATCATCCTCTTGAATACACACTATTCACACATCTGTTGATTTCTGCCACTGTTCTTGGCTTGACACACTTGTGCAATCTTTTTGTCCTGATTTCCTGATAGCTTTATCACCATTCTTGATTACGAATTACATTTTTGTTTTTGTTTTCTGTGTCTTTTTCCAGATTCTTGCTTTCAATTCTTGCCTTCAAACTCCGAGGTGCCAATCGCCGAGAAGAGCCTTGATCAAACTCTTCGAGAGATCGATGCTGAGCTCGAGGTCGAGAAGGCTGCTGAGAAGGCCTCCCAACTGTCTTCTATATCCTGCCATTGATGCCGAGTAATTTTGCTTCCTTCTTGAAATTGTTGCCGAGATAATGGTAGAGAAACTCTCCCAGCTGACTGCTAATGCTGAACCACCGTCAACCGTTGTAGTAGATTAATCCAACGTTCTTGTCTTAGTCCCTAGTTCTTAGGGTCTTCATCTTTGTACTTTTGTTTTCTTTGCATATGTAACCTTTTTTGCTTCTGAAAAAAGTCTTTTGTTGGCCGATGTTAACATTCCTTGCTCCTTGATTATCATTCCTTCTTCCACTGTATTTGATAGCCATGTCAGGTAATTGACTTCTCAAATGGTCCTAGGCTCTAGAAGTCTGTCTACTTCTTCCTCTACTGCTTTGACGTGCATCAACGTCGGTCCTCTTGCTCGTTGGATTACAGGTTTGGCCGACCTGTCGACGTTCAGTTGGTGGCAAGTGACCTCGGGGTGAATGCCAGGCATTTCGTAAGGTGTCCAAGCAAATACCTCAATGTTTGCTCTAAAAAAAAGCTTCCAATTCTCTTTCTTCTTCTTCGGCTAAGCCTGAGCCGAGAAGAATGAAGCGTTCTTCATCCTCCTCCTGGATGAGGACTTTCAGTGCCTCTTTACTCCTCTCGGTTGGTTCCTTGCCGACATCATCCAGGACCTCTATGTCCTCATTTTCAATCTTCGCCTTCTCTGGTTCTCGAATGCTGCAGGTGGATTTCATTGCTGCCATTGAGCAATTCTCCACCTGCAATTGATCCCCTCTGACTTCTTTAATCCCATGTTCTATTGGGAACCGCAGTAATTGATACAACGTTGAGGGAACTGCCCCCATTGCATGCAACCATGGCCTTCCCAAGATGATAGTGTATGGCGAACAATCACCATGAATTCTGTCTTGATCTTCTTCTAACTGTTCTTGCATGATTCTATACTTAGAATATTTTGCATGTCTTATGTACTTTTCCTTCTTTGTGCAATCTTCTCGGGGTGACACACTTCGGTTATGCCACCTGACGTTTTACTTCGGCAAGTACTTGTCCTGTAAATTGCTAACAAATTTCAACAAAAACATATACTAGTTTAATCTCAACTTTGTAAACTTTTCTCAAGTTACAACAAGTGCTAAACAATGATCTACTTGTAAATTGCTACAAATTCTCACAAGTGTTAAACAATATATATCGGCTTAACTTCAACTTGTAAATTGTTACAAATTTCAACAAGTGAAGGTAAACAATGATCTCAGCTTAACTTCAACTTGTAAATTGCTACAAATTTTAACAAATGAAGTTAAACAATGATCTCGGCTTAACTTCAACTTGTAAATTGCTACAAATTTCAACAAGTAAAGGTAAACAATGATTTCGGCTTAACTGCAACTTGTAAATTGCTACAAATTTCAACAAGTGAAGGTAAACAATGATCTCGGCTTAACTTCAACTTGTAAATTGCTACAAATTTCAACAAGCGTTAAGCATTACTTCGGTTTAACTTCAACTTGTAAATTGCAACAAATTTCAACAAGTGATGATAAACAATTATCTCGGCTTAATTTCAACTTGTAAATTGCTACAAATTTCAACAAGCGTTAAGCATTACTTCGATTTAACTTCAACTTGTAAATTACTACAAATTTCAACAAGCGAAGATAAACAATTATCTCGGCTTAACTTCAACTTGTAAATTGCTATAAATTTCAACAAGCGTTAAGCATTACTTTAGTTTAACTTCAACTTGTAAATTGCTACAAATTTCAACAAGTGTTAAACGCATTCTTCTTCTCTCTGCCCCCTCCAGTGTGAACTTAAAATCCACTTGGGTTCTCATCATACATGTAGCTTCGACCTTGTCGCCGAGGTTGTCGGCCTTGGTTTCTCTATTGATCTTACTTGGCTCCAACCTGAGTTTTGATTTTCGACCTCGCATCGGCAAGCCGTTTCTCTTTTCTTGTTCCGACGCCTTTGTTCCCGGCATGTCTTACTCGGCCCTAGTATACTTCTCAATTCTGGCAAACTTTAGTCTGATCTTGTGTGTTTCCTTTTTATCTTCTAGGATATGAGATCTGCTCATTGTGTTCTTCTATTCTCGGACTCAGGTGCCGAGATCTTGTCTGCTCGAATCTTGGATCTGCTCACTCAGGTTGAGCTCTTCTCCTCTCGGACCTACTCATCTAGGCCGAGATCATGTCTTCTAGGATCCGGGATCTGGAATTCGGGATCTGCTCATTTAGGTTAAGCTCTCGTCTTCTCGGGCCTACTTGTCTAGACTGAGTTCATGTCTTCTCGGATCCGGGATCCAGGATCTGGAATCCGGGATCTGCTTACTCAGGATGAGTTCTTCTATACTTAAATGTTATCTCCTTGGGAGCGCTCATGCCCCCTGTCTTTGCATCCCTTCTGGAAGGGTCTTCGTTCCTCCGCAGGTATCTATCCTTCCATACTTGGAGGTCATCTTCGTTGTAGTATCCGCTTCAATCTGTTGTCTTTGATGCGTCACCTTCTTGGCCGACGTCTTTCACTCCGTGACTCTGGTCA
Organism: Camellia sinensis; assembly: GCF_004153795.1. NCBI lineage: Eukaryota > Viridiplantae > Streptophyta > Magnoliopsida > Ericales > Theaceae > Camellia > Camellia sinensis. The sequence continues at coordinate 1,146,395 of NW_021027094.1, read as the reverse complement.
CGAGCGTCTATGTTGCTATTGTCCCCTTCAACATCGAGGTTGATAGATCTCCCATTCCCAACAGGAGCGTTGTCTCTAGTCTGATCCTTCTGTCCGTCATTGGCCATCTATTCTTCTTTCTTTCCCACAGTCGGCGCCAAATTGTGTGGGTAATTTTCTGACCACACTGCCCGCCTAGTAACCAGCTGAAGAGCACTGGCAGACTATATGGCACCTGGCTAACCTGCAACAGAAATAGAAGATTCCCGCGATGGCTCGTCCACCCGGGGGCACTCCGACGATCAAGTCAGTACTCAATATCTCTCAAAGATAACCAATAGTGCTTAACTCACTATTTAGAAGACAGAAAGCATACCTTAGACCCATGAGGGTGCCTCTCTTTTATAGCCAACTCAATCTTAATCCCACTAGAAGCCTAACTTCTATGGACTTAGGATTACTGCTAATCTGGAACTCCCAGTGGGATTAGGATAAACTCTCTAAGAGTCTTATCTTAATCCAAACTGAAGTCTTCTCCCAATCTAGGACTCTTGTCCATATCCAGGTTGAGGTCCCTCTTCATTCTAGGACTCTTGTCCTTTTTCTGCTTATCTCGGATTCCGATATCTTTGGAGATAACCTTGGCCTTACTGAGATCACCTCGGTGTCACGACTAGGACACGTGGCACCTTGGCTGACACGTCGGCGTCACCTTGTCACGTGTTGGTACTCAGAAAATATATCCCCACATTACTGATGGTGTCAAAATCATACAAGTTCAAAGAAAACCTCTACTTCTTTGAGCTCCAAACCCTACAATGCGACGGGGATTATCGACGTTGTTCCCTATATGTGAACAAAATGAATAGTTAGAAATTTATTTAAGGATTTTTTTAAAATGGTGTGATTTTTGATTTTTGATTTGTTTATTATTAGGGTATACCTTGAAGGGTAATTTGAGAAAAAAACATACGTGTATTGAGAGTAAATTATAATCCTGAATAATTTAACAGAGTGTATTAAGAAATTAGACATACTTAATGATTTTTTTTATGTAAATAGATTCCCCTGAAAACGGTATAAATCAATCATTTAGACTATGTTTTGTTCATAGATTTGGGTAGAAATTTAGGAGGGGGGAAAAGGAGAAAAAATGCGTATATCTATATTTTATGAGCATTACTTATCTACTTAAATTCTTACTAATAATCTTACTAAAAAAAAGTACATGTTTAAATAATATTATTATTATTATTATTTTACAACCAATCACATTTGGCCTCTTGTATTTTCAGTAAGATTGTTAGTATATATATAGAAGAGAAAATTACAAAAAATAAAAATAAAATAAAATCTAGGGTTTGATTCTTATCACAAATTAAATCGTGAATTTTTAATTTTGTCTAGTTAAATTCTGAACTTTTGATTTTTTTTTTCAATTTAAATCATTTGTCTATTTTCATTAAATAAAATCAAAAAATTGATATTTTAGTCATTAAACTCAATAAAAAAGAATATTTCATTTTCATTAAATAAAATCAAAAAATTAATATTTTAGTCATTAAACTCAATTGAGTTTAATGACTAAAATATTATTTTCTATAAGTTTTATTTAACAAAACAAAAATGTTTGAGACCCCTTTTCCCTCCCACCTCCTTTGACACCCTTTTCCTCCCATTGATTAGTTTTTCTTTTATATTTTTTTTTATTTTCCTTCTCCTCCAATCACCACCCGCCAGGTGTGTGTAGGGTGGTGGGGGTGGTGATTGGAGGGGTCTTTATCAATGCTCTTAACAAAAATAGACGAATAGTTTAAATTGAAAATAAATTAAAAGATTAATATTTAAAGGAAAATGCTAGAGGTCCCAAATTTTTTACCAAATAAATGACCAAATGTCTTACATGGGTGTGGGGCCCACAAAATTGCGGACCCCACACCCATGTGAGACATTTGGTCATTTGTTTGGTAGAAAATTTAGTGTCCCTACCATTACCCATATTTAAAATAACAAAATTAAAAACTCAAACTTTGAGGTTTTTTTTTTTTTTTTTTTTGGTAATTATTGCTAGAATTATTCATATTTTATTTACAGTCTACTTGTCTTTTTTTTTCTTTTTTTCTAAATATTTTATTGAAATCATAAACCAGCCTTAGGAAACATAGATGGATAGTTTGGACATTTTACTCGTCCTAGGAGAGCTAGGGTTTCTCAGACTGTTTGGCTATATATAGCAAGCGCAATGCTCTTCCACATCACAACCTTCTTGTTCCTCTCTCAAATTCTTTATCGCCTCCGAATTCTCTCTTTGTTTTCGCTTTCTTTCTTCAACAAGTTTATGTATATGTATCAGCCAATTTGCAGAGCAAGGGCGTCAATGAATCAATGACGAGCCCCTTGCATTGAAGGTTGGCAACAGTAGAAACATCGCGATTCTCCGTGCCTTTCAAATTTATATTTTCATTTTGATTACGGCCTCGAACAAATCGCTACATTCCATATTTCTTTCTCTTCTCTCTGTTTTTTTGTGAATCTAAACTTGTAGTTTTCTTTGATTTGCCTATTCTATTTACTTTTTCTTTATGATCTGTTGTTTGCTACTATTGTTGTGAATCTCATTTGTAGTGTTTTTATTCACATCTGTTTGTTGTGGTTGTGAATCTCATCTCTTTTTTTTTTCATAGTTTTTTTTAGGAGAAAATAATTAACTAAAAAATTACGAATAAAATTATTTGGAAAATATTATTTGTAAAGTTATTGAAAAAAGTAAAATTATTTAATTTTCAAATATTGGTTTGCTAAAATAGTGGAAAAACAGCACAAACAAGAATTATGGAGTAGAAAAAGGAGTTCTTTTATACTTTTCGTTCTATTTTAATTGAAATGTAAACCCATTTATTTCAAATAATGTTACTACAAATTATATATAAATTATTAAATTATTTTACACATATTCACGTCAGTTGTGTTGTGTCGTGGGTTTCACTTTTATGTAAATATTTTATTTAGTATTTTAGTAATTTATTTGAATTCATAACATAGCATTAAAGTTGAAATTTTGAGATGAGGAGTCACTGCCGTAACCCAATCACTACTGTGCCTGTCGTGTTGTTTGAACGGCACCGTTTTACGTTTTGTTTAATTATTATTAATTTTTTTGTAAGCTTTACATTAATTTTTGTAACTAATTAATATTAGCTGATATTTTAAAAAAAATAAAAACATGTTATAGATCTCAAATAATTTATCAAATGTTTTAGCATATCTCTTTATATTTGCGTGGGATCTACACAAATCCATATGTGTAGATTATTTGAAATTCTTAAATTATTTGATCAACCGTGCTAAAGGCCTCGAAAGAGAGGCTCAAATTTGTTTCGAAAAGTTGTTTTGTTTCGGGTTTTTTTTTTTTTTTTTGAGAAGGGTTTTTATGTGTACCCTAAAACTTAAACCTTAATTAAAAAGAAAAATTCAAACCTACACAGCCCAACAAATAAAATAAAATAAACAAACAAACATAGCCAAAGGTTAGACTGATTGGGTAATAAAATTGATTGATCAGTTAGACTGTTGATTAAAATTTGTTAATTTCATATAGTTTTGTACGAGTCTTTACTATATTTTTATTTCAAATCTGAAAGATTCGGAAAAAATAAAAATCTAAACTTTAAATCCTAAGTTCTAAACCCACCCCTACACAACCATTTTTTTTAAAAAAAAAAAAAAAAAATTACAACAGCCCAACAAATAAATGAATAAATAAAAATAACCAAACTAACACAACCCATCAAATAAATAAATAAAAAAAATAATAAAAACAATCAAACTAACACAGTTTTAAACACAGTTAAACAAAAAAAAAAACATTTCGAGCTACATTCGAGGCCTCAATCTTTTTCCTTATTTGATACATTAGTTGTGTAGATTATTTGGGGTCTTTAGATTATTTGGTAGATTTTTGTGTCACCACCTTATTTTTTACCAACTATTAACTAGTTACAGAAATTAATATAAATCTTAAAAAAATAAAAATTAAACAAAATGTAAAATAATGTCGTTCAAACAGTATTGCAGGCACAGCACAGCAATAAGTCGGTCAGCACAGTGACCCCTCATTTGAAATTTTGACATTTTCAAAAAATTTGAGCAATTAATGTTAGGTAGCGTTGATGTCACAATAAATTGCCTTTTTATGTGTGACATCACCCATAAGTTTTTATTTTGAAGTATATACTTCGTACTAAATTACATCTAGTTTTTGAGGTTAAACAAAAAAAGAAAAATACCAAAAGAGTGAAAAATAATTATAAAATGATTAAGTTTGTACATTCAATTATGCAAATAAATATTATATGTTCATTAGTTGGAATTTTTTTTAACATTTCATTTTTTTGAAGTTCTCTCTCTATAGAATTTTATATAATAATATGATTTTTTTTTAAATTAGATTAAATAGATTAGAATTAATGTAAATGAAAATTTAATCTAAACAATGTCAAATATGAGAAATTTTAAGAAATATTTTTTTTTTGAAGTGTCTATCATATATCTTAATTATGTTATACGTTGATTTATTGTGATTATTATTTTAGTTATATTTTAAAATGTCTTATATTGTGTTTATTAATTTTTCTTATTGAAATTGAATTTATTATTATAATTGAAAAAAAAAATTATAATTTGTTTTAGGTAGTTATGATTAAAAAAATTTAAATTTGTAATATGGCACATCAAAATATATATTTTTGTCTAAAAATATAATTAACAATTTATTTATTAATAAGAATGGTTAGATTTTATGTGAATTAGAATTTAAAAAAAGTAATATAATTATGTTAAAATTATAAATTTTATTATATTTTATTTAAATTGAAAAAAAATGCTAACATATGAATATGCCCTCACCATTCTCTCTCATAGTATGAACTTTCAATTTCACGCTACATATTTCAGTTACTCCTAATCTTTCTATAAAGTAAAGTGAATAAATCTTTATGTAAATTTACAATTATTATTCATTAGAATCAAACAATGAAATACCTAAAATGAAATTCAAATAAATTACATCGATTACATATGTAAATTTCTTGCTAATAAAATTTAGACATAAATTATTGCCTTGTTTGCCAACTAATGATGTTGATTTGGAAATAGGTTATTTTAGTTTTATTATTTTTTTGCTAAAATATGAGGAGAAAAAAATTAATAAATGTTGAAAGATATTTTGATTTTTTATAAATAAAAAAAAAATCTGCAAAAAATATATAGAAAAAATGGAATTTTTGATTTTTTATATAATTTTTTAATTTTAACTTTTTTTTATTGACTTTTTGATTTTTTTAATTATTGTAAAATTAAAAAGTCATTAAAAATGTCAGAAATTCAATTAACTATGTAAAAAGGTTAAAGATTTTCTATTTTGTTTTTTTGTACTTTTTTTCATAAAAAATTAAAAAATATCTTGTCTCATTTTAGTTAAAGTTAAAAAATTATTAAAATAGTCTATTTCAAACAAATATTAGTCTTTAGCAATGGCATTCATAAATAATAGAATGACACACAAAATAACAAGTAAAACATTGACTTAATTATTATAAATCAAATTATTGAATATTTTTTTACGAATCTCAAAATTTGAAACTACTTGTTACGCAATAAAAACTTAAAATTCTTAATAATAAACCAAAATCACATGATTGATTAGTTACAAATGTTTTTTTGACAAGTATTTGTCGTAATAGGCTGTGTAAACCAGTTGCCCTTTGAAGAAAAAATATACAGGTAATTATATTATTTGAAGTGGAAATAGTTTTAGATTGGATAACTTAAATTACGAGTCATGTCTGGAAAACCCTTCGACAATTGAGAAGTTACTAGAGTTTTTTAATATTTTATCTACACTCCAAATTTTCAAACTTGCAAATGGTAACCTCAAGATAGATGAATAGAGAAAACTTAGCTTATTTTGTGATGTTTTTTACATTGTTGAGCATGTACTTATATAGGCATCTTTGACAAGATCATATGTCCCTCATAGTTTCCAAGACCATGTGTTCCTCGTGGTTTTCAAGATCATGTGTTCATAATGGTTAGGCCATGTGATATTTTTGGCAAAATCATGTGTTCCTCGTGGTTTCCAAGACCATGTGTCCTTAATGGTTAGGCAAGACTATGTGTCCCTAATGGTTAGGCCATGTGTAGATGCACCATGTATAACATGTGTTCTTCATAATTAAGGCCAAGTTTGGCTACTCAAAATAAGTACGCACTTTTTATCTTTTTGTCATTTTTCCATCACATCGCCTCTCTACTTTTCTGCACATCTTTTCGTAAAAAGATAAAAAGTGCACTTATTTAGGTCATCACAAACAACCCCTTAGTCATACCATGTGTACCACATGGTTTTCAATATCTTTGACATATCCACATCATGTGTTATATGCACAATCATGTGGATGTGTAGATTAGTGTTCCTCGTGGTTTCCAAGATCATGTGTCCTTAATGGTTAGGCCATGTGACATCTTTGGCAAAATCATGTGTTCCTCATGATTTCCAAGACTATGTGTCCCTTATGGTTTCTAAGACCATGTGTCCCTAATGGTTAGGCAAGACCATGTGTCTTGCATAGTGAAGTCATACCATGTGTATCACATGGTCTCCAACATCCCTCGCACGTCCACATCATGTGTTATATGCACAATCACGTGGATGAGTGGATTTAATGAGAGGTTGAGAAATGATGATTGTGCATTAGTGAGAGATGTTGGAAATCATGTGATATATATGGTGTGCCTAATCATGAAGGACATAAGGTACTGATGGTGCATCCACACATGGCCTAACCATGAGGGACACATAGTCTTGGAAACCATAAGGTACACATGGCCTAACCAAAGATTTCTCTATGAGCGCATGCTCAACATTGTGAAGATAATCACAAAATAAGTTAACTTCTTCATTTATTCGTTTATCTTAAGGTTACCATTTGAAAGGCTAGGAATTTGGATTAGTAGCTTCTCAATTGACAGAGGCTTTCTAGATGAGACTCGTAATTCAAGCATCCAATCCAAACTATTTTCGCATCAGATAATATGATTATCCGTATTTTTTTTTCACTGGTATCAGAGCCATATTACTCTTTTCACCTCATATGATTTGAATGTCGTAGATTAGTTTTATTCATATTTAATTCAATATTATTGACTAACATGCGACGTTGAGAAAAGATTTTGGAAAACTTCATAAGAGCTGATTTTTTGTCTCAAAAACAATATTAAAAAAAATTGTTTTTATGTAATTGAAATTTACATATTTTGAAAGTAATCTTTGTGAGCATTCCATCCATATAAAATGGGCTTTAATTGGAGTTATATTGAAAAAGTTTAGATTTTTCAAAGATTTTTAGGTCAAAATCGTTGAAATTTTGGAAAATTATTTTTTCCTGACATATTAATTATTGTGTATAATTTGATGACTCCTTTTAGTATTGTTAGCATTTATTTTGTGCTATTAAATTGTGAAGCCCACTCGCAAATTGTATGCCGCTATTTTATTTATTTATTATTATTATTATTTGCATTCATATATATTATGTGATCCTATACCTATCTCAATGTTACTTATGAGACTTTGTCTTAATACCTCTCAAGATCTATCAAAAATATAGTTTTGCTATCCAAAGTGGTTGGACTTAGAAGGGAGATTATATTGACTCTTCCGACATTCTTGGCATCTTACTTGGTTATTAACCAAAGGATTTTGTAGTGACGTTACCTTGATCTCAATCTTTAGAGTAGAATTTGGGGCATCACATATTATGCATGGTTTAATGTCGTGGATTTAAGAGACGGTTTTGCCTTTTTTTTATATAATTTTATTCAAAAATTAATTGGGTGCTATATTTTAACTCATATATAAGGAGATAATTATGAGTTTAGCGAAATTTTAGATCTCTCTATGTAAGTGGAAATATTATATGTCAATTGTATTTTTGGGAATAAATTTTTTTTTTAAAAAAGAAAAAGTATGCTAATGTCAAACCTCGTGTACTAAAATCAGTGAAATGACCTCTAAGAATGTTGTTGCTAACCTCACCAAAGGAGAAAAATTGGATGGGTCCAATTATGATATGTGGCACAGAAAAATTCAATACTTGCTTAATGAACAAAAAGTCCTAGATACTTTGATCAACCTTATGATATGTCTTGAGGAAAGCACCACTGCCCACCATCGTCGTGACATGGAAATTCATGAGAAATGGGTCAGGATAGATCGGTGCACGCTATACTATGCTTAGGAGCATGTACATTGATCTCATTGGGGAGTTTGAGGTAAGCCCTACTACTTATGATATGTGGAATCAACTAAAAATTACTTATGGACTACATCTGCAACTAGCTGCGTGCTCTAATTTTGAAATTTAAGCACTATGATATGGATCCAAAACACTCAATGGTTGAGCATCTTAGATAGAGATGTAATCGGTTCGGTACGGTCGGTATTTAAGTAAAAAATTACACCGAACCGATAATGTCGGTTTTATTATTTTAAACACCGATACAGACCGTTTCTCCCATCAAACCGCACCAAACCAAACTGATTGAAACGGTTCGGTTTGGTGCGGTTTAATCGGTTTAAAATTTTTTAAACTTGAGCCACTTTTAAATATAATCATTAATCTATATAAAAACATTAAATTCGTTATTTGTCTACCATTTCAAACATATCTAATCCATCTATTTAATACATACTTTTTAATTCCTAAATTAACAAAAACCAAAAAAAAAAAAAAAAAAGGTTCAAAAATACTAAGGTTTCAAAAATAATAAGTTAGAGTTAAGATTATATATAATAAGAGTTCACAAACTTAGATTATAAAGATGATAAGGTTAATTAATTAAGGTTAATAATTTATTATACTTATTAATATCATTATATTATTAGATTATATATATATGTATATACTATAAATACAATATATGTTGAAACGGTCGATTTCGGTTTAGATCGGTGCATAAGGTGCTTAAACCGATACCGAACCGAAAACCGAAAAAAATCAAATTTAAAAACCGCACAGACCGATTCTTGTTAAAAAACCAGACCAAATATAACCGGTTTGGTCCGGTTCAATTGGTTTGGTCGATTTTTTTGATTTTTCTTACATCCCTAATCTTAGAGCTATATTAGCCATGATACGTGATTTGAAGGCTGCTGGTAATATTCTTACTAATGGGCAACAGTTTACATCTGTGATACGTTCTTTGCCCGATTCATGGGGTCTAATGAAACTCATGCTTACACTAGAAAATGACTCATTCGAATCCTAGTTACGTAGAAGTGAACATAGAACCATTCCCCGTCATCGTTATGAGATTGAGGGGGAACCTTTCATATGTAGTCCGTTGGATCTTGATGAGCCTGCTTCCTATGAAAAAGCATTAGTTTCACCTAATGCTAATCAATGGATGGCTACTATGAAAGTTGAAATGAGTTCTATGGCTCGGAACCAAGTTTAGGAGTTGGTTAACCTTCTACCTAAGTGCAAGTTTGGGAGTTGATTGACCTTTCACCTAGGCGCAAGACCATTGGTAACAAATGGGTCTTAAAAATTAAGCGTAAGGTTAATGGGTCAATCGATAAGTACAAAGACTGTCTTGTGGCAAAGGGCTATATCCAGAGAGAGGGTATAGATTATGATGAGACATTCTCCCCGGTGGTGAGATTTGCCTCTATTCACCTAATTCTAGCTATTGTCGTGCATTTGGATTTGAAATTTTTTCAAATGGATGAGGATATCTATATTGATCAACCAGTAGACTTTGAGGTCAATGGACAAGAATGCAAAGTATGCCTCATCAAACATTCCATTTATGGCCTAAAACAATCGTCTAGACAATGGTACTTTAGATTTCATAAAGTCATCATTTCGACTAGGTTTGAGAATTCTTAATAAGAAACAAAAATCACATACTTGATTAGTTACAAATGCTTTTTGACAAGCATTTGTTGTAATGGGCCGTGTAAACCAATTGTTCTTTGAAGGAAAAACATACAGGTAATTATATTACCTAAGGAAGAAATAGTTTTAGATCGGATAACTTAAATTATGAGCCTTGTCTAGAAAACCCTCCGTTAATTGAGAAGCTACTAGAGTTTCTCAATATTTTAACCACACTCTAAATTCCTAGGCTTTCAAATGTTAACCTCAGGATAGATGAAGAGGGAGAGAGAGAGAGAGAACTTAGCTTATTTTGTGATGATTTTCACAATGTTAAGCATGCACTTAATAGGCATATTTGGCAAGGTCATGTGTACCTCATGATTCCCAAGACCATGTGTCCCTCATGGTGTCTCATGTCCGGGTATCTAAGAGCACTAAACAGTTCAGACTCTCGATTTCTTTGATCTAGTCTCACGAGTGCAATGTGAAATATAGATGAGAGTCCAGATCTGACAACTTTTATAGAAAATCCATTTTATTAAAAAAAAAATTTTGCTAAAAATTGATTGCATCACCAGATTTAGAGTGGCCACCTAATCTTTTTGGAAAACTAGAAAACTCGTGGCTCATGCCAAAGGCCACTGTTCGTCATAACTAAAGATATCTCGATTCAGAACCTTAGGTATTACGAAGAAGGTCATTAATTGAGCACCCCTGTTCACTTGATCAAAAAATCGGCTTCTACTAAACCACGATATGAGTTTTATTGACTTTATATGTTTATATTCTGATTATTTAATAATGTTAAAAATTATTATGTGAAATAAACAAGTATAGCCTATGTCATTCATTTTGGAATGTTTGATTTCATGTATTTTTGAAAGAGTTTTGAATAATGAACAACTAAAAAGAAATTGAGTTCGTAAACATAAAAATCGATATTATTCAAAATTGAACAACCCAACCTCTATCCACTGACATTCATAGAGATATCACTTAAGCAAGTTGTCGCATGGTAGGATAGTCAGACATAGTAGGAAAAGCACTCACAAGCGGGATGCTAAAGCATAAACACTTACATAATATTTACTGGCGTCCCGCAGAAGACTACAAAAGAAAGCTAGAAAAATATGTATGATCTTATATGCAAAATCCTAATACAATACATACACAATAATGTGACTATAGATTTGGTTACTATTACATGACATGTGAATCATCTCAAAGGCATGAGGTAGGCACATAATCACGTAATAATTAATTAAATTCACATATGCAAATGAGCCAAATTTAAATGTATGAAATATGGATGCAAAGCATGAATATGATAAAAAGAAAATATGAGATGACATTTACAGCTATGGAAAGTGAGTAAAGAAAAGGGATAGAAATAAATGTGGCTGGAAGACATACATAGAAGGGGATAAAAAGAAGCAAGGGTTGGGGATTATTACAACACTGAATATTTATAAAATCAAATGAAGACATGGGGTAGGAATTATTACAACATCAAATAAAAGAAATGGGGTTGGAAATTATTATAACAAGTTGAATCTAACAAACCATATAACTAATTTATTTACATCATCTAAGGATAGGTAGCTAAGCCAACCATTTCTAACAAGCTAAATCAGATATATAAAATAAGAAATAAAATTCAAAATAAAGAAATTACATCAGGTGGCTCAGCCAGTCATTTCTAACAAGCTAAATCACATAATTAAAAAAGCAAGAGAAAAAAATAAGGAAACTACATCAGGTGGCTCAGCCATCCATCTTTAACAAGCTAAATCACATATTTAAAGACAAGAGAAATAGAAATAAAATAAATGAGAAAATTGTAAATCACTTTTGGAGAAAATGATGAATTTTCTTATTACCAAACTTTCTTCATGACACTCACACGGTTATGGAGTATGCTTTGAAATCTAAGCAAGGAGTTTCAAGTTTAAGCTTTAATGGAATTTTGGGTGGTATATATAAGTGAAAAAGCAATGAACAGAACAGAGGGAAAGGTTGGTGGAAAGCTTTGGTTCAAAAGGCTCTCTCGCTCTCAAAATAACTTAAGGTTTTTGAAAATCAATTTCTCTCCCTCAAGATTTTTTGAAACAAAAATTCTCTTGACCAAAATTTTCTCTTCTTAGGACTTTTGAAACAAAATTTTCTCCTTTTTTCTAAACAACAAAATAAGGGGATATTTATAGAATTCCAAAACACCTAAAGCACATGGCTAACTATGTGGTATTTCCAAAAACATGCGGCTTGCCATGTGGTATGAGAGACGATTTTTCCAAACCTACTAAATTTTTTGAACAAGAAAAAATTGGAAAAATGTTTTTGAATAGGTCTAAAATAATTTAGCTAAAGCAGGTGTAAGGTTAGAATTAAAGCTTAAACCTGATTTTTCTATTAAGAAATTCATAAAATAACACATTCCAATTTTCATCGTCGAGTGTTCAAAAGAAAACGCCTAAGTCTTAAGGCTAGTCAAAATGGGGTGTCTATAGTTGCCCCTCTTTCATATAGCTTGGTATGTCATTTCATGACGTAAGTGACTGTCAAAGCCCAAAGACGACCTTTTGACAAGGCCGTAAAACTTGGGCAAACAAACAAAATGCAAATGTCGTTGGTTGAACTCGAGGGTTGCCTACGTATCCCTTTGTAAGGAATCAAACCAGCATAATTCAGGAGTAGGATGCAAATGATATGCTCAAAATGCAATTGAAAGTTGGACTAACTCGCATCGTAAAGATAATTATTTTGAAAGTTCATGATTTATGCAATGTAATGCAATGGTGATAAAGATGTGAAGATGACAATATGCGAGGGAAGCCTTGTGCAAATGACATGAAACATACTAAAGTGCAATGCAAACAAACGTGTTTCACACGAGTAAAAGAAAGCCTAACCAACAAGCATGCATAATTGTGTCTTACACGGAAAGAGAGAAGGTATAACCAAGTGAACTCGAGATCCAAGTCTTACACAAGAGGAGGAAAAAGGACTTGAGATCCAAATGCGTCTCACGCAAGAGAAGAAAATGTGAATTTGAGATCCAAATACGTCTCACGCGAGAGGAGTAAAGGTGAACTTGAGATCCGAACACGTTTCACGCAAAAAGAGGAAATGTGAACTTGAGATCTAGACGTGTCTAACGCAAGAGGAGGAAATGTGAACTTAAGATCAGACGCATCTAACGTGGGAGGAGGAAAGGTGAACTTGAGATCCAAACGCGTCTAATGCGAGAGGAGGAAATGTAAACTTGAGATCCAAACGCGTTTCATACAAGAGAAGGAAATGTGAACTTGAGATCCAGATGTGTCTCACACGAGAGGAGGAAATGTGAACTTGAAATCTAGATGTGTCTAACACGAGAGAAGAAAATATGAACTCGAGATCCAAACGCATCTCATGTGAGAGGAGGAAATATGAACTCGAGATCTTAATGCGTCTCGCGCGAGAGGAGGAAAGGTGAACTTGAGATCCAAATGCATCTCACATGAGAAGAGGAAAAGTGAACTTGAGATCCAAACATGTGTCACGCAAAAGGAGAAAATGTGAACTTGAGATCTAGACGTGTCTAATGCGAGAGGAGGAAATGTGAACTCATGATCCAAACGCGTCTAACGCAAGAGGAGGAATGGTGAACTTGAGATCTAGACACGTCTCACGCGAGAGAAGGAAATGTAAACTTGAGATCCAGGCGCATATAACGTGAGAGGATGAAAGGCGAACTTGAGATCTAGACACGTCTCACGCCAGAAGAGGAAATGTGAACTTGAGATCCAGATGCATCTCACACCAGAGGAGGAAATGTGAACTTGAGATCCAAACGCGTCTAACGCGAGAGGAGGAAAGATGAACTTGAGATCCAAATGCGTCTCACGCGAGAAGAGGAAATGTGAACTTGAGATCCAAACACGTCTTGCGCAAGAGGAGGAAATGTGAACTTGAGATGCAAACACGTCTCCCGCAAGAGTAGGAAATGTGAACTTGAGATCTAAATGCGTCTCACGAGAGAGGAGGAAAGGTGATAACCAAGTGATAACAAGTCTGAATGCGTTTCACGCAAAAATATTGAATACAACAAGATAAAAAAAAATATGATGTGATAGATGCCACATGTAGTATGAAAGATGCATAAAAGCGGTGTGATAGATACATCTCATGGGTTTAGAAGAAATGTTCTTCGAACGTCTCAAGAAGCAATACTCCAGAGGGTATCTCACAATTTTTTAAAATGGCACCAAGGAGGCCTTTTTATTTTTTATTTTTTGTATTATTTATTTATTTATTTTGTGAAATTTTGATCGGGGTTTGATCCCTAAAGATAATAAAAATTGTTTTGTTTTGTAAATCATAGCATGAATGGCACAACACTTGGTCATGAAAACACTTTGTTTTGAATTGAAATTGATAATGGTTGCATTTGAATGAGTTTTGAACTGGATGTTGAGCCTTCAACTGACCAAAACAAAAAATACAACTCAATGAAAGAAAAATGAAACAAAAACAACCTAAACACACCCATTTACACTTGCTGGAATGAAATTGACACAAAACAAAAATTACCGCTGAACGACCGCCCAGTCAACCGTTTGGCCGACTGGCCAACTAAAGGGTTCTATTACATTGTAGGAGACAACTACTATGCACTTTTCGGGGTTCTATTACATTGCGGGGTTCTACTAAAGTGTTTGACTTAAATAAAAGGCACAAGTTAATGTGAATGGAGACTTTCAAGAGTGCGGGAGAAAGACAAAAAACCTGACTCAACTGTGCCCCTAGTTCATTGCTTTGATAGTTTCTCCTTTTTTTTTTTAGGAATTTTTTTTTTTTTTTTTTTTTTTTTTTTTAAAGATTTTGATCAGCATGAGAGTTAGATTAGCATGCTTGTTCCACTCTCTATTTTGAAATCATGTAAGCCAAATTGCGAATACTTAAAATTTTCTCTTTTTTGGGTCCAATGAATGGGCTGGTTCTAAAAAAAAAAATGAAATAATTTTCAAGAAAATCAGTCAATTTCAATAAAAAATCATCAAACCTGTTTTCGCGAGCGGTCACTACTTAATCAACATGAAATCAACTCTTGAGATGCACAACCTTAAATCAAATAACCTGAACAAGATACATTGCATTACCACTTGATCCATTTTGCAACTGAATCTATCACAAAAAAAAGGTAGGATAACTAAATCGAATGAAGATAAACCAATCAAACATGGACAGGACAACCGAGTGGTTTATAGTTGGGGCCAAACTTCAGGATCAAGCTGCCTACGTATCCCAAAGATAAGAATCAGTCCTTACATGGTTCATGGCTAAGGTTCATTGGGGTATTAACACTCTTTTTTTGTGCTCTAACTTTTGCCAAAAGTCGCCCTTCTAGGTTTTCGACCTTGCGAGCTCTTTTTTTTTTTTTCATTTTTCTTATTTTTTATGCTCTAATTTTTGCCTGGGTCGCCTTTTTGGTTTTTTGGCTTCGAGGATAATACATTTTCAGTTTGTCCATGTTCATTGGTTACGAGAATTCCAGGCCATCCAAATTCATGAGAATGACTGCTCCTTCTGACCAGATAGACTTGATGATTTAAGGACCCATCCAGTTGGGTTTGAACATGCCCCTACGGTCGTGGATAAGAACTCGATTGTCCTTCAGCACTAAGTCTCCTTCTCTCAAATTCCTTGATCTGACCTTTTTGTTGAATGCTCTGGCAATCCTACGTTGATACCCCTGAATGTGGTGTAACACCTTTAATCTCCACTCATCAAATAGCATCAGCTCCTCAAATCGGTTCTGTTGCCAATTAGCTTCTGCTATCTAACATTCAACCATAATCCTCAATGAGGGTACTTCTATCTCAATCGAAAAAACAGCCTCTATTCCATATACCAAAGAGTGGGGGGTTGCCTTTGCATTAATGTCTTGTATCCCCAAAGTGCGAAAGGCAGTTTGTCTGACCAATCTCTGTAGGCTTCCACCATCTTACGCAGAATGATTTTGATGTTCTTATTTGCAGCTTCAACGGCTCCATTGGTTTGTGGCTTGTATGTTGATGACTTGTGAAAAGTCACATTATATTTCTCAAGTAGAACTGTCACTTCTCCTTTGAAGTGTGAGCCATTGTCTGAAATTATTTCGTTTGGCACCCCATATCTGCAGATGATGTTGTTCCTAATGCATTTGACCATATGTGATGCTTTTAACACTAAATAAGATTGCGCTTCAACCCATTTGGTAAAATAATCAATGGTAGCCAAGATGAACTGATGCCCATTTGAACCTTCAGTGTGATTGCCCTGATGACATCTTATGCCCCAGATTAAGAAAGGCCATAGCGAGGTTATGTTATAGAGTTTTGATGGCGGGATATTCATGTGATTGACATGGATTTGACATTTGTGGCATCGCCTAACAAAGTTGATACAATCGCTTTCCATGGTTAACCAATAATATCCTTGTCTAAGAATTTTTCTGGCCAGTATTATAATGTTTATGTGGGCTCCACACTCTCCTCCATAGATGACCTCCATTATACGTTTTGCCTCATCCTCTACTACACACAACTTGTGTATCCCAATATGTCCCCTCTTATATAACTTATCTCTACCAATGATGAAATGAGCGGCCAGACGCCGTATCTCCCTTTTGTCATTGGCATTTGCCCCGTACGGGTATCTGCTACTTTCTAGAAAGTTCCAAATATCAAAGTACTAGGGATTTTCATCTTGCACTTTTTTTTATTGCGGTTATCATCTCATATGTCGGCATATAACTGTTCACTATAAGGATTAGACGCATCTTAACCCCAATTGGTATGTCCACCATCGAGGCCAAGGTCGTCAAAGCATCAGCAAACTGGTTGTTCTCTCTCACCAGGTGTGTAAATGTTAGTCTTTCAAACCTCGAGATTAGAATCCAAGGTCTTTCATCTTCTCTTCATTGACCTTCCAATCTCCATTGGCTTGAGAGACGACTAAATTTGAATCCCCGATCATATCAAAACTTATTGCCCCTAGTTCTAGGGCTACTTCCAACCCGGCAATGCATGCCTCATACTCTGCTTGGTTGTTGGATACTCTGAATCGGAGTTTGAAAGCTATGGGTATGTGAGAATCAGCTGGTGCTATAAGCAACACCCCTATCCCATAGCCAAATTGATTGAATGCACCATCAAAGTACAACTTCCAAGTAATTTTCTCCACCTACATAATTTCTTAATTTGGAAATGAGTACTCTGCATCTTCTCCTCCTTTAACTGAATGATCAACCAAAAATTCTGCTACGGTCCCTCCTTTGACAATTTGCGAGTGACATATCTAAGGTCAAACTCGGAAAGCAAAAGCGACCATCGAGCTAGCCTATGGGTAAGCGCTGGTTTTCCAAAAAGATATTTGATAGGATTTAATCTCGAAACCAGAATTACCAAGTATGATAATAGATAGTGCCTCAATTTCCTGGTAGCCCAAACAAAACCTAGACAAGCATTTTGCAAGTGAGTGCAACGAGTCTCATATTTCAGCATCTTTTTGCTCAAGTAGTACATGGACTTCTCTACTTTCTTATCCGACTCTTGCACAAGCATACACCCCATAATCGATTCGGTCACTAATAAGTACAAGATCAACGGCTTCCCCGGCTCAGGCGGTGATAACACACGTGGATTTTGCAGATACTGCTTGACTTGCTCGAATGCAAATTGACATCAATTATCCCATCGGAACTTCTTTTCTTTCTTTAGGAGACCAAACAATGGTTCACAAGTCAAGGTTGGCATTGAAATAAACCTCCTTATGAATTGACCTTTTCCCCAGAAAGCCCCGTACCTTCTTTTTAGTCTTTGGTGCGGCAATCCTAAGATGGCTTTGATTTTTGATGGATCAACTTCAATTCCCCGTTGGGTAATTAGAAATCCCAGCATCTTACTCGCAGTCACCCTAAATGTACAGTTTTGTGGATTTAGCCTTAGCCTGCACTCTCTGATTCTTTCAAAGAACCTCTTTAGTGCAACATAGTGGCCCTCTCGCTCTTTAGACTTGACGATCATGTCATCCATATATACCTCAACCTCATTGTGGATCATGTCATGTAGCATTATGGTTGTAGCTCATTGATATGTAGCTCCAGCATTCTTCAACCCAAACGGCATAACTCTATAACAGTATGTCACCCATGGAGTTGTACATGCAGTCTTTTCCTTGTCCTCCGGAGCCATAAAAATTTGATTGTATCCAGAGAAACCATCCATGAATGATAGCATGGCATGCCCTGTTGTGAAGTCCACCAGCTCACTAATGTGTGGTTATGGAAAGTCATCCTTTGCACTGGCTTTGTTCAAATCCCGAAAATTGATACAAACTCTAATTCTTCCATCTTTTTTTGAAACTGACACAATGTTGGCCAACCAGGTTGGATACTCTGATACTATCAAAAATCCTGCATTGATTTGCTTGGTGATTTCCTCCTTGATTTTCAATGCCCAGTCTGGACGGATTCTGCGAAGCTTTTGTTTAACAGGACAGGCCTCCAGGTCAAGAGGGATCTTATGCTATACAATCTCAAGATCAATTCCAAGCATGTCTTCATAGGACCACACAAAAATATCTTTAAAATCTTTTAACAAAGCAACTAATCACTCGCGTTCCTCTGAAGACAACGTGGAACCAATCTAGACCAAGCGAGGATCCTTCTTAGTACCCACATTGACTGAAACAATCTTATCCAGCAAGGGCTTAGCACACCTCTCTTCCTCTCAATTAATCAAAATTTTCAAAGCTTGAAGAATTTCTTCCTCTTCGTTTTCATCAAAATTTTAAAAATTTTAGTCTCTGCAATGAGCCAATGGCACAGAGAAATAAGCAGAAACTACTGCATTTTCATTCAAAAACTATGGTTTAGAGGTTTTAGTAGACTCAAAAGAAAATGAAAAAGACGACCTGGATAGGATAGTAGCGTCTGGGTTAACACTCCTAAAAGCGCCAGACTCTGACTCACTAGACTGACTTGAGCTGGATTCTGACTCTACAAACACGGTGGAATCAGACCCGGACTCATCATCCAAGTCATAACTCACAATACAACCCTTCTCAAATTGCCAAGTCAAGTGCATGCCATCCACATCGTCTAGAATAAAACTAATGTAATTAATAGATGGTTATTCTCCGATCATAGAAATAGTCATGTTGTCCCCCAAGTTCACCGGTTTAGCGCTAGCATCAAAAGCTATCAAAAAGTCAACCAGTGTCAAATCCAGAACTTTTTCGGTGTTGTCCTCCAAGCTACTATCTTTATCTTGACCAAAATCAATACTAGAATCCACTCACTCCTCGTCACTATCGGAGAGCTGATGACCGAAAAAGATCTCAAACCCAAGGTATCTCTTCTTCTCCACTTGATCAATCCATGGCTTAGGAAAATCACAGAAAGGGAAGTCTTCTCCTTGGTGGACAAAGCGTCCACTCAAGGTCCCACGGATCGGCCTGCAAACCACCTCATACTTCTTTCCAGCCTTTTTTGCATTGATTCTCTCTCTCATTTCATTTCCTTTCCTCTCCCAGTCTTCTACTGTAGGGTCATATCCCAACCTAAATGCATGCAGGTTATGGATTATCTCTGTTATCTTTATAATGCCTTGCCGACCACTTCTTCCCAATCCAAATCTTGGGATGTATCCTAGCTTGCTCATTATGTAGACTGACTGAGCACTCATATATTTACTCTCCTCTTCTGCCATGATTGTTTGCACTGGCCGTGCTTCTACCAAGGTAAAACCCGAGAGGAAAACATCCTTCTCTCCATGTTATATCTCCAGCAATGGCGTTGCGACTTCTGGAGGAGGATGGATCGTAGAATTACCAAAAACTGTGACAATCCCTCCATTGTGTGGGTACTTCACCAACTGGTATACGGTTGAAAAAACCACTCTCATCTTATGTAACCAAGGCCTGCCCAACAATAGGTTAAAAGTTGTCGAGACATCCATGACATGGAATTCTACTTCATGCTCAAAAAGACCAACCAATATCTGGACTTTGAAAGTCCCCATAACATCCCTGCTAGTATTATCATATGCCCAGACAACTTGGCTTGTTGGCGTAAAGTTAATCAGTTTCAACCTAGTCGCATAGGCAGTCCTTGTCGGACAAACATTAATGGTTGAACCGGTATCAACCAGAACTACTGGGATCAACTTCTTTCTACACTCCAAAGCCACATACAAAGGCTTGTTGTGATCAACTCCCTCAGGTGGTAGCTCTTTGTCAGTAAATGATAGCACAAGAATTGTGTCTCCTGAATGATTAAAGATACCAGCTAATCCGGTGTTGTCTCAATTGATAGTTTGGCCTTGTCCAGAGCCAAAAGCATTGCGTGGCGGTGTTCACGAGAAGCCATGAGCAATCCTCAGATTGAGATGTTGGCTTGAATCTTCTTCAACTGTTTCAGCACAAGATCTTCCTCTGCCTCCTTCTCATTTTCTTTATCATTCTCAACATCTTTTCTAGATGGTTCGCCTTGATCTAGGTGTGGGGGCTTAAAGTAATGCCTGCTTCTAGTTAAGTGATCAACCTCCTTATTATACCAAGTCTCATCAAAGGCATTGGCCCCACCTTCATCAATGTAGGCAAAGTTCAGATCACTGTCCTCCTATTATTCTCCTTCAATTATCGAAAGGCAATTGTCAGACTCTACTTGAACTTCGTCTTCATTATGAACCCCACCCTTAGGCTGATCATTCTCCAAATTTTCTCCCTCAAGGAAATGGAAGTAATCTAGGTTTCTCTCTATGTTTCCCAGAATATCCGAAGTCTGTGTTGCTACTGTGTCATGAGTCAAAGCCGACCCTAGAGGTATAGATCATACCCGGCCAATAATCACATGATTACCTACAACCTCAAACAGAATACAAAATATTTAATATAATGGGGCCTGAAATGGAAGCAACAAAAATAATTCCGTCTATTGGGTAGCACATAAATGATATAACAACCACATACTTATACTATTACATACACATAACATATATATATATATATATATCCAATAACATTTACATTTACAAATCTACAAATTCTGACTTCTCAAATGTTTTTCAAATGAGGCAATCATAGGCCTCGTCTCGGGTGACAATTCCAAAAACTTCACAAGGGTTCATGAAAGCAAAACTCTAAACTTGAACCTCTTGTTGAATACCTATATTCACATAGGGGAAGGGGTGAGATAAACATCTTAACATAATCCAACAACTTTCAAGAATAAACATTCAATAGCTTTATTCATATTCAAATTTAACAGAATGACCTCGAGTCCAATATAAACCGGAACGACCTCAGGTCCAATCATGCTGAACGATCTCAGGTCTAATCATATGGATGACCTCTATTCCAACATATATAACAGCTGTTCGGAATGACCTCATGTCCAATTATATCATAGACAGAGCAGAACGACCTCGGGTCCACATATTAAAACATAATTTCAGAAAAACATAACATGTCATATTGTTTCAAAATAAATACTTAGAACATATCTTTACAAAATTATTGCTCACAGCAAATTTGATCTTGCAATGTCCCCTCGGGCAAATGACCTACATAACACATCACATGAATTCGACAGAACAAAACATTCATTTACTTCAACTTTCCTTACTTATTCACATTAATTACAATGGGTTTCTAAATGTCTTTTAATTTTTCAGAGAGTCAAAACGAGTTCAAAAACATAGTCATAAGGTTAAAAAAATCAAAAGAATTAAACCATATTCCCCCTGTTTTCCGTACGTGCGAGCCCCCAGCCATACATGCGATCAAATCAGTACCCTCGCCCCTATTTTGGTTTGTCTTCCGCACGTGCGGGGCTCACAGCTGCACGTGCGGTTCTGGGTAATTTTGAGCAGTCCGAAAATTTAACAAGTGTAAGCCTTCCAAACCCAATTTGGTGTCCAAAACTTGTACAAAAACCTCATTAAATATGAAGAATATACATGAATCATGTTCAATTTCAACTCAATTAAATCAAAACTTTTATTAACTTCAAAATCAAACTCCCAATTTCCATGAATTCAAGAATTCCATAACTTAAGCTTCAAACTCATTTATATACACACTTACATGGATGAATCCTTCATATAATCTTGTTGCATGTAAATTATATAGCTCAATTCTTGTATAAATCGCAAAATTAAACTCAAACTTTACAAATTTAAGGGATTAGAACTCATGTTCTTGAACCTAGTTTAATTGATCAAACAAAACCCAGTTCCTAGAAAATGATATGTTTAATCTTTAAATTACTTCTTGAATTTAAGAAACTGTTGAATTATCTACAAGATTTCTAGTTAAATTACATACCTTAAGCTCAATTTTTGAGTTCTCCTTCAAGATCTTCACTTTCCTAAGCTCTTCTCCCTCAAAACCTTGAGTTCCTCTCTTTCTCTCTAACTTCTCCTTATGTTCCAGCACAAACAAATAAAAGCTTCTAAGTCTTCATTCTTCTAGAGGTCTTAACACTTATTTGATTTAATTAGCTTACTAATTGTATATTAGATTAGTTAAACTCTCCTTAGGCTTAATTAATCAACTAGTTTAACTCCTAATTAAGTATGACATTAATTAATTTATCTTCCCTTAATTGACTCAATGATTTATGATTAAAACTTTTAATCCAATTATTTAATCTAATCTCAATTTAAACTTAATTAATTATTTTTAATTTACATCAATCTGAATTGAATTTTTAATTAAACTCCCATAATTCTCTAAACATTGATTTAAGTTGATTAAGCTCGTCACTTAAAGATTTCTAAGTCATTCTTACTTTCAATTTCTAATTCAAAATAAAAGAAGTCCCCTAATACACATATTGTAAATAAAATATAAATTCTAATTAATTAATCACTAGCAGCACTAGTCAATTAGAATTAATTCTTGATCATAATTAATTTAATTGATCTCAATTAATTTATCAATCTTAAGGTCCATTACTCCTACTTAATTTTAATTAAGTTCCCAAAAGCTTTACACATTGGACCAAACTTATTAAACTCGCCACTTACAGTTTCTGAATCAGATAATCATTCAATTTTTTATTCAAACAAAATTTCTATTAATATAATTCCTTCCATTAACTCATTAATCTTGATTCAGTGTAATTAATTATTTAATTTCGTTAATTCTTATCGATTTTCTGATGAGGTGTCTTAAATAGTATAAGGTAATCAAATTCAATTAAATCTATTTTTTTTATTGATTTTAATGATTATTTTGACAAAGAAATTCATGTGTTCCCAACTCTTTAATTATATTCTTTTCCAAGCATTAATTTAATTATTCTATATAATCACATAGGCTTAATTTTGATTTAAGGCATTTGAAGGTGATTAATTTTAATTATCATAAATGGCATTATTCGGGGTGTTATATACTGCTACCATAGGGTTTTGGGGTTTTGGCTGGGATTGAGGTGCATCTATCATACACAAATCAGTGCTATTTGGTATAAGCACCTCAGGTCTAAGTAGATGGGAAAATGTGATATATATGCTAGCGTTAAAGGTGGGCAGTAATGTGTGGATGAGGTTGAGACTAGGATGGGGTGGTAGCCTGTTATAGGGTGGTAACGGGTTGTTGTTGTGGTTGTGGTGGAGCTATGATTTTGTTGGCAATGAGATCTTAAATCTCATGATGAAGGGTGATATCAACGATTGGTCTCATGACCGTGTTGTTGATGAAAGGCGCAATATTTAGCAGGATCATGTCTAGTTGGTAAAGGATCAGAAATAGGTCGAGGGTCAAGGGGTTTAAGGTACCCCTTTTCTATCAAGACTTTCATGGCACAAGTTAGGGATATGTGGAGAGGGGTGAAGGTTCTAATTGGGGCTCGAGTTGAGTTGGTTGTTTGTGGCCCAGCATTGGCAAAGGGATAGGCAGTTTTGGAAGTGGTGGTGACGACTGTATTGATTTATGTGGGTTTGGTTATGGCAATTGGGCTACTACTAGGAGCAGCATTGGAACTGCAAATGAATGGCTTTCTCACGGGATCATTTCCTTCTAAAATGATCCCCTGTTTGATGACATCCTCAATTTGAACCCTAATCTAATGAAGGCCTTTGAAGTTGAAGAGAGGAAGAACTATCATTTTCTGTAAGATCTTCCCATGTAGATTTCTTACAACCATGCGGACTTGATCTTTCTCCGGAGGTCTATTTGTCATCACGGCCACTTTTTCCCTCCATCTGGTGATGAAAACCACAAAACTCTCATTGGGCTCTTGGCAAGTTGCCTACAACTCTCGAGTGGTTATTTCAATCTATGTGTTGTAGGAGTATTATGCGATAAACGCTTCAGCCAACTCCTCTCAATTCTTTTTGACAGAATCGTCTAACTTGGCATACCAAGTAATAGCCACCCCTAACATGGTTCTTCTGAACAAAGAATGCTTCTGAGCTCGAGTCAAGCCCATGGACTTCAAGATGTCTGAAAAAAGACAGATGTGAACCATAGGGTCACCGGCCCGCATAAAAAATGTCTATTGTGGGCATTTGAACCGCTTGGCCAAACCTCATAGCTGTCTTCATATACTCGATGTTTGGAATATAATTAACCCCCTGTGACTTTTTGAACAATTTCTCTAACTGGGCTATCTTTAACATAGCTGGGTCAAAGTCATTGGGATCAAGGGGGAAGAGTTCTCCAACTGGCTATGCTGGAACCCTGATATCCTCTTGTAGGTTTGAACCTTGAAGGTCCTCAATTGGCGGAGGTGGATTTGGAACTAGATGGTTGACTAGAGGTAGATGAGTAGTAAAAGCCCCAGATAGGTGCTACAATGCGACGAGGGTTTTAGCTTAAGCGACAACTATGTGATTAAGAGCTTCTATACTCCACTAAAGGGACATAAGCATGTCTGCTATGTCTACAGGGTTTTGAGCCATCACAGAATCTGGTGAATTAGCAACAGGGGAACTGAGCGGGGTTGATCTTACCCTTCTTCTTCTAACCACTGGTGGAAGAGAAACTAACACTTGCTGACCCTAAACCAAATTGTAGATACACTATTTTTTACGGCCCTTACGACTTGGACACCATTGCATGCACACCTAATGATGAGTTTATATGCTTGCCAAGTGCTCGAAGTCCTCCGCGAAATGCCACAACTTTGAGCCTTTCAAACCCTGTACCTTTGTTGTTCCAGTTTTGGACGAAGCTTCGCTTTTCCAGCCTGCAGCCTCTGGTGGCCTGCCAACCACTCTTTTGGGCTGCCAGCCATCACTTTTGGGCTGTCGACCACTGATGTGGCTTGCCGACCACCAGTGTATTTTACAAATATTTTATGCTAGTTGTGCCAACTGCTTGCACAAATGCATGCATCTATCCCTACGTGTAGGGTTGGATCTCCTTGAGGAAATTTCATCTTTTCCATATATAGGAGGCCCCTCTCTCATGTTTTAGGGTTAGAAAATTTTGAGATCAAAAATTTTCCTCTCTCTATAATTCTCTCTCTCTCTACCAAATCTTTACACTTTTGCCTACAAATCTTCAACCTTTGCCTGTACACCCTTTACCAAATCTTCTCATCGTTGAGCTGAGGTAATTTTGAGCTTGGTTTGAGCTCTAGAGGGTGTGTTTACTTGGTTTTGTTGCTTGGAATTGCTCTTCTCTTCAAAAGGTATAAGGCTTTGCTTGTAGCTTTGTTTTATTTGCTATTATTCCTACTGTTTTTCCATTATTTTGGGACTGTCAAAACTCTGTATTTTTGGGATAAAGCTTGGGTCTAAGGGCCATTAAAGGTTGAGGGGTTGAGAGCCCTTCTTTGTACCTTGTTTTGGTGGCCTTTTCCATTGTGTTTTCCACCCTTTTACTATCTTTTTCTAAGCTTTTAAAAACTGATTTTTAGAGCTTTTTCAGTGGCCAAAGTCATGTTTTGAAGTTCAAATTTGGAGGGGTTAGCTCCCCCTTCTTATGTCTTGCTTACTAGCCTAGTGTGTGCTATGTTTTAACATGTTAATCTAGTTTTTTTTAGCTCAATTCTAGCATGTTTTATGACTGTATTAGACCTTTTTTAGCACTATTTTGAGTTGTTGGTTGCATTTGAGCATTGCTTTGCATGCTTATAGTGTGATAGTCCTCATGAGTTTGGTGTTCCAGGCCTTAGACACCATCTTGTTTGAGTTGATAGCATTTATTTATGCTTTTCTCACTCATTTTCAGCACTTAATCATCTCTGTAACCTCTCTCCTTTCTTGGCTTTTTATTTTGCTTTGAAAGTCGTTCAAACAATTTGTTTGTTTAAAGTATGAGATTGAGATGTCATGCTTAATGGTTTAATCCCTTAAGCCGTTCATTACCAACAGCATGATGCATCTTTCATGCCTAAATCAACTTTTTAGTTTGAGCTTTCTTTCCATTTAGAGGACTTAAACTCACCATTGGACTTAATTAATTAAAGAATGGTTGGTAAACTAAAATCAGTAACTAAAATTGGAATTTAAAAATGGTGCAAGATAATAATTGGTTGTGTTCAATCAGACGTTAATTGAACATATGGAACCTTGAACCATTTCATACTTATTTGATGAAATGATTCAAGGTTCCAAGGCCACCACTTCCATTGATCATTCATGAAAGGGAGGGGGTTTGTGTCTTATTTTGCATTTATTGAACTTGCACACTTGGTTTCACAAGCCATCATGCAATGAAATTGCATCCATTGATGGTTTGTGAACCGAACTTGCTACTCATTTGATTTACTCATGAAAAGGAGGGGTGAGTTGTGCAAACAAACCCTTGAAATACCCTGCATATGCTTTGTTTGTCCTCTGTTACAGCAAGATGAACTTGTGCAGTAGTGGCTGGCAAGCGGCCGTCAACCTTCATCACTGGCCAGCCAGCCACTGATGAAAAATGGAGCAGTGTGTTGGTAAGGTGGAACAAAGTTGTTCTGGAAATGGGCAACAATGCTGGTGTTCAACTGTGCAAACAAAGGCATTCAAAAGCACAACAGTGGTCTTTTAAGAGGGAAATTGAGCATGCACATGCACATCACTCGTTTCCCGAGGCATAATAGTTAGTTGTTTAGTTTAATTACTTATTTTAATTGCACTTGAGTTGTAATTATTTAATTAGTTAGTTAACTAGTTAGTTAATTCAAGTGTTGTAATAATTAGTTAAGTAGCTTAGCTAGTTTATTCATTTTGGTTTGTAATAATTAGCTTAATTAGCTTTAGCTCTAATTAGTTAGGTAGTTAGATAGTTTATTCATTCGAACTCTCCTTTGCGAGAGTACAATGTAATAATGTGTATGTCTTCCAACCCCACGTCTTTCTCCCTTTTATTTAACTGCTTACGATGGTTAATTTAGGGACATCATATTTCAATTAGCATTCTTCATATTTGCATTCATTTGTATTGCATTCACTTAGGCTCGACGCATCATTCTAACTGCATTGTTAGTTTAATACTTCTTTGAATACGTGCTTAGACCGCATGCTATTTAAATTGTTTCATATGCCACATTAGTAGCTAAGACTATTTAATTGCATATCGCATGTGTTGCATTAGTCATATTGCATAGTTAGGAATTATACATTTTTTTTCTAACTCTTTTGTCTCTTTTGGCTTGGAGTACTAGGTGAGCCTTTACTCGCTTTAGCATAATTGCATGAGTGTTGATGTTGCCATGTTTAGCATGCTTGCCAAAAGGCTAATTGCTTAACTGCTATAACTGCTTGAATACCTGTGGATGAAGGCTTGTTGCTTGAATTGGAATAATTTGAGCAATGTTCATATGCGATCACTTTTTCAAGTGGTACATATGGCGAAACAATTTTCTAAATGAACATGACTTGATATGCTCCAGTTCTTGCAAAGTTAGTCTATATTTGCGTGTGTATGCATCACATAGTAATGCTAGCCTAATAAATCGGAACAAGAGCATATAATGTTGATAAAAATCATATCATGATTAGTAGAGGCCGATCTTTGATTGGGCGAGTGGGGTGCTCAAATGTATTCGTGACCTTCTCCTCTCGTACCCAAGTTCCCGAGCCGAGACAATCTTGGTGATGACGGATACGTGGCCTTTGGCACGAGTCATGGGTTTCCTAAATTTCTTAAAAATATTTAGGTGGCGACTCTGTATCTGGCGACTCTATATCTGGCAAAGTAGTCCATTTGATTCAAAATTGATTTTCCAAAAGATTTTCCAGATTTGGACTCTTTGGTGTTTATCAATTTCACATTGCACTTGTGAGATTAGATTCAAAACTGCGGGAGTCCAAACTGGAGGGCTTATTTCGACCTTCCGAAAAGGGGGGCGCGAAAAAGTCAAGCTATAATTTCTGGCGACTCCGCTGGGGAAATAGAGAACTTGACTTGAAATTTATGATATGAAATTTTATCTACACTTATATGTTTCTTTGCATTGCATTTGCATTGGTGCGTTTAAGTCACTGTGTTTGCTATCTGTTATTCTTGGACAGTTTGCCGGAGGCTTGCCTAAAAGATTGCCAAAAGGCTGACCGGTCACGGGCCTTGCCATGATGGGAACACAACCCTTGGATCTGGACTATCGCTGTACCGTTTGATCCTCCTTTCACTTCTCGGTGTTAGGTGTGAGAGGTTTATTAGGTGGTCTTATCGAGGTATCTTTTTGACCATTTGGCCTAGTTGCATATCAAAAGCCATAGAGACTGTTCCAAACTAGGATAGGATGATCACCCGAGTACAGCAAGATTACGTGAAATCACTTTGTTTGCATAGTGAACCCTAGCTCCTAACAAATCTAGGACAGGGTAACCCTACCCCCCTCATAGGGGTGTTTTGGTTCTCACTTAACTGGTATGTGCTTTACAGTGAAACTGTGCAGGAATGTGCGTATTAGTTGCAAGCTGGGTATCAGTTTTGGGGGCAGAATTCAGTGTTGAGTGCAGTCCTATCAGCTTTGATTACATCTATGTGTTGTTAACATCTGAGCTGAGCTACTGTGCGATTTTTGATTACTGTTTTCTTTTTGTTTTATTTCTTTTTGCTAGGTAGTATAACATCATAGCTTCGGATAGTTCGGATATCCCCCAAGTGCTCTGGACCCGTGTTAGGAGGCTTTACGGATCTGGAGATCTTGTTATGGCACAACTTGTTTTTGCTTCACTCCCACCAGTTACTAGACGGAGAAGAGTTAGGCACAATTCACCAGTCCAGCAATCACCTACATCTAGTCAGGCTCAGTCTTCTACATCTAGTCTAGAATGAGATCATTCTCCCATTCCGATGCACAATTTCCCCCAGTCAGCATGGAAGACTTAATCCACCACTTTCAGCAAACAGTTGAAACCATGCAGTAAGACGCTACTCGTCGTGTCGAGCTCACAACACGTCAGGCTGAGGTCATAAATAGGCTGTAACAACGACAGCCACAGTCGGCAGCGGTTTCTGCATCCCATGC
Source organism: Camellia sinensis (assembly GCF_004153795.1). Classification (NCBI taxonomy): domain Eukaryota; kingdom Viridiplantae; phylum Streptophyta; class Magnoliopsida; order Ericales; family Theaceae; genus Camellia; species Camellia sinensis. The sequence goes on along the minus strand of NW_021027094.1, from coordinate 1,117,034 downwards.
ACCTCCCATGGGTATGCCAGCACCCGGAGACACAGTCCATAATGTTAATGCCCAGGTTGAGAATCAGGGCAATCCAGCAGAGCCAATCCCACCACAGGCCTCCAAAGCACCTGTGTATCAAATCGAAGCTCCATTTGAGTTTGAGGTTGACTCGACTATGCTTAAGGTCAACAAACTGGAGAAGCTCTTCAAGAGGGCACATGGTGTTAACTCTATCCCCGATATAGAAGATGGGTATACCGACTCTGCAACGACATTGCCAAACCGGTTCAAAATGCCACATATCGATAGATTTGATGGTTCCGGAGACCCCACGGTTCATCTTCGGTTGGTTTTAGACATTCTACGACCGATGGGCCTGACTAGACTGTAGAAGCTCTCACTCTTTGGCTGGACTATGTCGGGAATAGCCGCCATATGGTATACGAAGCTGGAGGATTTGTGAAGTAGAGTTAGGAGGAAATGGCTGAGGCCTTTCTTGTACAATACTCGTATAACACGCAAATTGAGGTCACAACCCGTGATCTCGAAGCAACGCGCCAAGAGCCAAAGGAGGGCTTTTCAGAATTCATGACAAGGTGGAGGGCTAAAGCTTCAATGATGACTACACGACCTTCAGAGAAAGATCAGATAAGGATGGCAGTCCGCAATCTGCATGGGGAAATTGCTGCAAAAAATGATAGTCCTACCTCTGTTCACATTCACGGAGCTCCTTGAGATGGGAGTTCAGATTGAAGACGCCATGAAACAAGGGTTGATTACTGATGAGAAAGAGCGGGCCAAGAGGCCTTTTGTGTGCAGTTCCAATGCAACCACCAGTGGTAGCACAGTTGCGCAGCCGTCCGATGTGAGTGTTGTCACCACCACAACCAAGACCACCAATCCTTTTGCCAATATAACACCACAAACTACAAACAACCCTGCCTGATCCGAGAGGACCTTTACCCCACTCTATATGCCTTTATCTCAAGCCATGAAGGTGTTGATCAAAAAAGGGCACCTCAAGCCATTAAAGCCACGCCCACTACCCGATCCTCTCCCACCGAAACACAACCCAGCCAAGTACTGTGCGTTTCACCAGCAGCACAGTCACAACACTGGCCAATGTTTCAGGCTACGTCATGAGATTCAAGACCTCATTGACAACAAGGTGATCGCACCACCCCAAAAGCCAAATGTAACTACCAACGCTCTCTCGGCCCACAATCAAGTTCCCCTACCTCAGAACCTAAACCTAATTCATACACTAGCCATCCCATATGACCCCAGCATATACATAACCCCTTCCCACCTACCTAGACCGACGGTGTTCATTCCTGAAAGCATAGACTTGTGCATGATGGACACGTTTGTACTTCAACCTAAGCCTGTGATGGTGACAGTGGCGGAAGAAGGGAGGTTGGCCGTAGAGGAAAGTACGAGTCCGTTGCCAAAGTGCTCTGAAGACTTGTTTGAGGGGGTGTACAATCCGAGCTGCTACATTGTGCCAATTGATCAAGTCAAATCAGCAGTGGTATTGCCAACTGCAGTGGAGGTCAATATAGTTAGGGAGGACAACCCAAGCCAAGGTTTGGATGATTTGGTGGAGCTTGAGGAGGACTTAGACAACCTGCAGTTCTTCGATGAATAAGATCAAGGGGATGTGCAGATTGACTGGTTTGATTTGAATGGGTCGGTAGACAACTCTAGGTGGTTGAGGGATGAACCTCACAGGGAGGAAGGAACTAAAACAAAATTGGAGGAAAAGGAAGCAAGAATTGCTGCAGTGGCCAGAATGGCCGATGAAAAGGGAAAACCGCCGGAGAACACCGGTGTGAATGATTCAATTCAGGAATTGGGCACTATGAGTACTATGGACACAGAACAAGAAGCTACATTGAAGCAGTTTGAACAAGAGAGGATATAAGACAACCACAAAGCTAGAATAGCCCAACACCCTACTGTAGACACCCCATTTTTGATCGTCCTCGAGACTTGGGCGTCGTCTTTTGAACACTTGATGATTTTGCATGCTCGTGTTCGTGTTGAGTGCCCGAAGATCTTGGCCGAACACCTCGTCTTTGTGCCTTCGAACCTTATCTGTTTTGTGCTTGGTTATGGACTAAGAGCTTGTTGTTTCAAATCTAGAGGAGAGGGTGGCCTGTCGGCCATCCCCATAGCTTATCAGCCATGACTTGTGCCTGTCGGCCACCAGTGGTGGCTAGTCGGCTATGTTGTTGGCCGGTCGGCTACATTGATGGCCGGTTAGCCACTGGTGGTGGCCGACAACCATTTTTCTCCTTTTTCAGATATTTGTTTGCCAATTGTGCTAGCTGTTGTTCACTGAAGTGCATCTCCGTACACGTGTATAGTAGGATGATTTCAAGCCTAAACCTTGATTTTCTATATATAGAGAGTGCTCTCCTCCATTTGGAGGGGTTAGAAAATTTGGATCAAATTTATCTCTCTCTCTCTCCCTCTCTAGAATTCTCTCTCTTTCTTCTTGTTTTGTGCCTTAAAGCCTTGTTTCTCTACACCTTTGTACATCAAGCCTTAACCAAACACCCTTACGTTTGAGCTGAGGTTCTTTGGGGTCTAGTTTGAGCTCTTGAAGGAGATTTGAGCTGGAATTTGTGCCTATTTTGTGCTATGCTTCAAGAGGTATAAGACTTACCTTTTAAGCTTTGTTTTGACTACTTGTTTTACCATCTTTTTGTACTATTTTTGAGCTGGTTTTCAACTATAAAAAACTCTATTTTTTGAGGATTAACATGATGGTTTGAGGTCATTTTGTGTAAAGGGGTAGTCCACCTTTCTTGTTGTTTAATTGTGTAAGCTTTTGCGCCATCTTTTAGCATATTCACATCAAAATTTTTGGCCCTTTAAACCACTGAAATTCAGAGTTATTTTAGTGGCAAAACCCTGGTTTTGAAGTCCAAAATTGGAGGGGGGTAGCCTCCCCTCCTTGTGTCTTGTTTGCAAGCCTAAATAGCTTAACATGTGAGCATGTTTTTCTAGCATTTTGTACCTTAATCTCAGCATATTTTTGCTGCTATTTTGACTGGTTTTAGCTCTGTTTTGAGCTAGCTTGGTCCTTTGAGGCTTGTATTGTGTGGTTGTAGTGCAATTTCCTATATTAGCTTCATGTTTTAGGTTTTTTAGCATGAATTGCATGAGCTGCTTGCATGTTTTAGTGTCATTTTGCACTCCATTTTAGCACTAAAATCTCTGCAACCTCCCTCTATTCTTCACTCTTTCATTTGTTTTGAAAGTGGCTTTGAACCCCTTGTTGGCTTGAGTGTGAAATTGAGACCCTCATGCCTAATGGTTTAATTCCTTTGGGAGTTCATTACCAACAGTATGAGGTCTCTTTCATGCTCAAGGTACTTGTGGTTTAAGCCCTCTTTCCATTAGAGGACACTAACCTTTTGGACTAATCAAATGAAGAATGGATTGGTAATTTAAAATGTGTAAACAAAATGAACAAAGTAAAAGAGGCAAGATTAAGCATCTTCGTGTTGCATTGCATGTGTTCGGATAGGACATTAAATTGAACACGAGAAAAATGGGACGTTTCATACTCAAAGTGATGAAACGTGTCATTTTTCTTGGTCACCATCACCCTTGATCATGCATGATAGGGTTATGGTCTTGTCGAGTGTTGTTTCAGATTCATTAACTTGTGCAAGCTTGGCTCCTTAACCATCATGCATTGAAAATGCTTGGTTGATGGTTTGAGGACCGAGAATTACACTTCTTTGAAGTTATGTAACGATAAGGAGAGTAGCAATGCACACAAACCTTGAGAATACACTGCTTTGCCTCTGTTCGCTCTCTGTTGCAACAAAAAAAAGAAGTTCAAGGAAGGGGTGGCCGACCGGCCACCAGCAACAGCCGATCTGCCACCAATGGTAGCCGACAGCCAACGGACCGGCCAGGAATGAATTTTGCACAAGTGTGTTCCTGAGTTGGAGTAGAGGTGTTCTGGAAGTTAAGAACACTGTTGGTGTTCAAGCATGTGCAAACAAAGGCTGCAAAGGCAAGGCGGTGGTATTTTCGGGTGGAGCAACCGAGCATGCATGCGTCCCTTACCCTCGAGGCCATTTTATTGCTTTAATTAGTTTAGAATAGCTAGTTAATTCAAATGCTGTAATTATTTGATTAATTAATTTGTTTTGTAATTAATTAGCTTAATTCAGTTTGTAATATTTAGCTAGCTTAGAATAGTTGGTTAATTTATTTCAATTGTTGTAATAATTAGCTAGAATAGTTAATTAGTTTTTGGTTTGTAATAGTTAGCTTGATTAGCGTAGCTAGTTAGCTTATTCATTTGGACCCTCCTTCGCAAGGGCGTAATATTGTAATAAGTGTGCGTGTGTGTGTGTATGTCTTCCAACCCCACGTCTTTCTCCCTTTTATTTAATTGCTTTCGATGGTTAGATTAGGGTCATGTTTTGATTAGCATATTGCATGCTTGCATCCATTCATTTGTCTTGCCTGCACCGAGGCTCGGCGCATCATTCAAACTGCATCATAATTTTGAATATACTTCCGTGAATACGTGTTTCAAAACATGCTGTCAAAGTATTGCAAATACCATGATTAGGTATCCGATCCTTTTAGTTACATTATTGCATGTGTTGCATTAGGTATTTTGTATAGTTAGAATCATGCATATTTCTAATTAGCTTCTATTTTGGCTTGGAGTACTCGGTGAGTCTTTATGCTTTAGCATACTTGCATGAGTGTGATTGCCATATTGCCATGTTTTGCATGCTTGACATGAGGTTATGGGCTTAAATGCTAAACTGCGTGAATGCCTGTGGATGGAGGCTTTGTTGTTTGAATTGGAACAATTCAACAAATGTGAGTCTTAAGCCTACTTTGCGAAGTGGAAAACCCTATTTTAAGCCCCCTTGAGGTGGCAAATCCGCATCTTAAGCCCACTTGAGGGTGGAAAATTCAAACCATTTTCAAAACAAACATTACTTGAAATGTTCCAATTCTTACGATTATTCTATACTTGTTTGTGTGCATCACATAGTAAAGTTAGATTAATAACCAAAATAAGAACACATGAGGTTTATAAAAGAACATATCATGATTAGTAGAGGCTGATCTTTGATCGAGCGAGCAGGGGTGCTCATTTCAGGACCTTCCCCCTTCGTACCTAAGTTCCCAAGCCGAGGCAACTTTGGTGATGACGGACACGTGGCCTTTGGCACGAGTCAAGGTTTCCTAAATTTTCCAAAAAATAAAATATTTAGGTGGCGACTCTGTAATCTGGCAAAGCAGTCCAATTTTGGCATTACTTAATTTAAAATCAATTTTTCAAAAGATTTGCCAGATTTGGACTCTTTGGTGTTTATCAGTTTTACATTGCACTTGTGAGACTAGATTCAGAACCGCAGGAGTCCGAACTGTGGGGACTTCTTTTCAAACCCTTTCCGAAAGGCGAGGGCGCGAGAAAAAGGCGAGTCCACACCTGCAAGGGATACTCATGATGTGAGAATGATCAAAATAGATCTGGACAATTATTTGTTGATTGCCGAAGGTGTATGGTGGGAGGATGACGATCTACATCTGGCCCACACCGATGAAGACTGGGATGAGTCCCTTCCAGATAACACGTGGTACGCTGAAGAGATAGACCACATGACAAGAAGTGGGTGGTATTTCAAGCCACTGCACTTAGACCAAACTGAGGCCTTTGGGAAAGATAGAGAGGTTGAAAAACAGAAAGAAAAGCAGTTGGAGGAAGAGGCAGTGCTGAAGCAACTAAAGAAAATCCAAGCCGACATCTCAATCTGGGGTCTTCATATGGCCTCCTAGGTGCATCGACAGGCAGTGTTATCAGCAATGGACAAAGCTAAGTTGTCCATTGACACTACCCCTGATCAGCTTGTGGGATTGGTCTTCCCAAGAGACGACGAGCCAACCCTAACCTTTTCTGATAAACAAATGCCGCTAGAGGGCTCAGTACACAACAAACACCTGTACATATCTGTTGAGTGCAGGGAACAATGCGTGCCAGTTAGGGCTGGGCATAGGGTCATCCGACCCGCCCAAACCGCCCTACCCGATCCGAACCGCGCATGTATGGGCGGTTTCGCAAACACATTAGGGTAGGGTACGGTTTGGATTTTATCTAATTTTCGGGTTGGGGGTGGGTTACGGGTTTGACCTGCACCCGCCCAACCCATGCCGCATAATTTTTTTTTTTTTTAAATCTGACCGTTCAAAAAAACCCCTTTTATTTTTATTTATTTTTTTGCATTTTGGATGAATGTAAGTTAATGAAGAATTACCTTCTCTCTTTTTTTGTATTTGGGTTAGGAATGATGAATGTAGGATTTTTTAATTGGGGTTAGGAATGATGAATGTAGGATGAATGCAAGTTAATGATGAATGTAGATTTTGAATGATTTGTTTAAGTTACGAATTGAGATGAATGCAAGTTAATGATGAAGGTAAATTTTGAATGATTTGTTTAGGTTACGAATTGATTTTGTTGTGTTTTTTATTTTATAAGTTTTAATTCATTAATTATTAATGTTAGAGTATTTTAGAAAATGGGAGGAAAAAGGTCTAAAATAAATATTAATAAAAAAATGGGGAAAAAAAAAAGGTTTAACAAAAAAATTTTGAAAAAAAGGTTCAATCTGCAAACTGCCAGCGCAACCACGAACCCTATCCGCACAAACCGCAAACCGCATTGTGGGCGGTTACGGGTTGATTTTTCCTCAAACCGCATACATGCTTGCGGGTCCAAACCGAACTACAAACCATCCCAAACTGAACCGCGGACACCCCCAGTGCCAGTGGTGTTGGTCGATACTGGGTCAGTTATGGATGTAAGGTGAGATGGCCGGCCGACCATCACTGGTGGCCAACAACCTTCATCACTGGCCGGCTAGCTACTAATGTAAAATTGAGCAATGTGTTGGTAAGGTGGAGCAAAGTTGTTCTGGAAGTGGGCAACAGTGTTGGTGTTCAATTGTGCAAAAAGAGGCATTCAGACGCAAAACGGTGGTCTTTTCGGGTAGAAACCGAGCATACGCATGCACATCGCTCGCTTCCCGAGGCGTAGTAGTTAGTTGTTTAGCTTAATTACTTATTTTAATTGCACTTGCGTTGTAATTATTTAATTAGTTAGTTAACTAGTTGGTTAATTCAAGTGTTGTAATAATTAGTTAAGTAGCTTAGAGTGTTTATTCATTTTGGTTTGCAATAATTAGCTTAATTAACTTTAGCTCTAATTAGTTAGGTAGTTAGCTAGTTTATTCATTCGGACTCTCCTTTGTGAGAGCACAATGTAATAATGTGTATGTCTTCCAACCCCACATCTTTCTCCCTTTTATTTAACTGCTTATGATGGTTAATTTAGGGACATCATATTTCAATTAGCATTCTCCATATTTGCATTCATTTGTCTTGCATGCACCGAGGGTCGGCGTATCATTCTAACTGCATTGTTAGTTTAATACTTCTTTGAATACGTGCTTAGAACGCATGCTATTTAAATTGCTTCATATGCCATATTAGTAGTTGAGCCTATTTAATTGCATATCGCATGTGTTGCATTAGTCATATTGATAGTTAGGAATCATGCATTTTTTTTCTAACTCTTTTGTCTCTTTTGGCTTAGAGTACTAGGTGAGCCTTTACTCGCTTTAGCATAATTCCATAAGTGCTGATGTTGCCATGTTTAGCATGCTTGCCATAAAGCTAATTGCTTAACTGCTATAACTACTTGAATGCCTGTGGACAAAGGCTAGTTGCTTGAATTGTAATAATTTGAGCAATGTTCATATGCGCTCACTTTTTTAAGTGGTACATATTTCAAAACAATTTTCGAAACGAACATGACTCGAAAGGTTCCAGTTCTTGCAAAGTTAGTCTATACTTGTGTGTGTGCGCATCACATAGTAATGCTAGCCTAATAAACCGTAACAAGAGCATATAATGTTGATAAAAATCATATCATGATTAGTAGAGGCCAATCTTTGATCAGGCGAGCGGGGGTGCTCAAATGTATTCATGAGCTTCCCCTCTCGTATCCAAGTTCCCAAGTTGAGACAATCTTGGTGATGACAAACACGTGGCCTTTGGCACGAGTCATGGGTTTCCAAAATTTCTCAAAAATATTTAGGTGATGACTTTATATCTAGTAAAGTAGTCCATTTTTGGTAATTTGATTCAAAACCGATTTTCCAAAAGATTTGCCGGATTTAGACTCTTTGGTGTTTATCAATATCACATTGTACTTGTGAGATTAGATTCAGAACCGCAGGAGTCCGAACTGTAGGGTTTATTTCGACCTTTCGAAGAGAGGGGGGGGGCGTGAAAAAGTCGAGCTACATAAATTTGTATTTTTGCAAAGTCTACCAACACGAGTCCATAGAACTTAGGGGATATCAGACATTTCAGAAGCTATGGTTGTAATGCCCCGAATCCCATGATAATTAATAGATAACAGTACATTCTCAATAATAATCTTTCATTAATAAGAGTTTCATGTACAAAAGGTGACATATGCAATACACAATCATAAACCCTACATCCTACATCTACAGCATATGTCACATACAAGTGAAATGAAATAAAAGGCTAAACAAATAATTAACGCCTTGGTTACACAAAAATGAGTTTAACTCAATATAGTTTAAGCCCAAGGCTTTTACAATATAATTACAACAAGTAAACAAAAGGCAGCCTTAGGCTCCAAGTCCTCCCAAGTTACGTCCTTGTGGAGGCATATCATCAGTACTTGAAAGTTGTTTTCTACATAGGGTGAGCCAAAGCCCAGTAGAGATACTATAACACTGTATATGAATCTTAACGAAGTCATAAGATGAATGCATATGCCATGCCCTAGTCAAAACGTTTCACATTTTCAACTCAAAACAATGCAATGCCAAATTATATATCAATTCATGAAAATAAACCTTTTATATCAGAAAACAGGGTAGTGGATACAAAACACTAGGAACCTCTAGATGCATGTCTGCAAGTAAGCTATACAAGCACGACCAAATCCATTTTACCGATTCTAACCGGAAGGATCAGCACCTAACCGTGCGAGTTCTTGGACTTTTATCACGGACACACAGGCCAACATAATAATAACCACAACTACACCCCTTAACCAGATTCACCAAGGTATTCACCTATTTTTCTCAAAACCAATACATTTTCAATGTTTAAGTGTGCAATATGTATAAGAAATTAGTTTTAATTCACCTAATCCTTAAGTAATTTCTACAACAATCAAACTCCACTGATAGCCTAAAATAGATGTTTCTATTTAAAAGATAATTTCCAATAAAAATATCATTTCATCATTTCCAAGATGGGACTGATATTACATATCTAACTCCACCATCATCCTCAACACATATATTCTTTCAAAACAAACATCATTTTCCAATATTCCATCACAAGCCCAAAATCCATGGTTTTATAACAAAAACCCTTTTACTTCCAAAATCACTTTCGAGTAAAAAAACAACACATTTTCAACATATCTCAACTACGATTACATACTTACAACCTTTTCAAAGAACCCATTTGAAAACCTCTCTTTTACATTTCAATTCCAAACCCTAAGTTTTGCCCAAAACACCCAAACCACTAGATTCTTGAAATAGCAAATAACTAAGTTGAAACTCATACCAAAGGTCAAGAAATCCCTACCTCAAGTGTAGAAAAAGAAGAGAGCAAGAGGTAAAACCTGATGGAGTCGAAAACAAGATTTGTTCAGATTAAAATGGAGCCCACAACGTGCTCTACCTTTTTCCCCAAAGGCCTATGGTGAAGAAATCGACAGATGGAGTATTTGGGGTTAGAAATCAAGAACTATAGAGAAAGGAAGAAGATTTACGATTTTGAAATGTTTAGAGAGAGAGATATGAAAAATAATCTAAAAAGTGACTTCATCAAACTGATAGACGCACAGACCGCTCAAGCGATCAAAACACCACTCGAGCGAACAGACACAATAAATGACACCGCTCGAGCAAACAAAGTTACCGCTCCAGCACACAATAACCCCTTCTTAGAAGTTTTGCAGACAAGTAGACCGCTTGAGCTCACGAAATATTGCTCGAGCGAACACCGCTCGAGCGAAGAACAACATACTCCTAAAAGTTTTGCAAGCCTGTAAAAGTACTGAAAGATCTCAAATACCACTCGACCACAAGAAAGATTGCTCAAGCGAACAAGCAAAAATCTAGGCAATAACTCTTTTGAAAAACTAACTCCCAACCTGTTCCAAACGTAACCACAAAACCTAAATAACAAATGTCAACAAGCAACAAGATGAATAAGGATATGAATAACCATTCAAGACAAGGAATCCTAGATTCAAAACAATAAATGGGTCAGGTCTAAACCAAAACCGTTATAATCTTCCCCCCCCCCTTTAAGGAATTTCATCCCCGAAATTTAATTCAAATCAACAACCACCGTTTTAAATCAAACCATTGATCACCCATACTCGTCACTATGATAAACAAGTCTTTCAACACGAATATTACAACTCAACTTTCCAAAACATTACAATGTTTATATATTACACACTACGCATAAAATTTCCAATACAAGTTTCAAACATTAACAAATAGGTCTGGATACTTCTCACGGACTTTCGCCTCCCGTTCCCAAGTTCTTTCCTCAACCTCGTGATGTCGCCACAACACCTTAACCAATGGGATGGTCTTGCCTCTCAAGACTTGATCTCGAGTATCTAAAACCCGAACAGGTCTCTCTGCGTATGAGGCATCCTCATCTACCTCTAACTTGGTCCAATCCAACACGTGTGAAGGATCGGGCTCATACTTTCAAAGAATACAAATATGAAACACGTTATAAACCCTAGAAAGCTAGGGTGGCAAGGCCAAGCGATAAGTTACCTCCCCAATCTGTTCTAGGATCTCAAAAGGCCCAATAAATCTAGGAGACAACTTCTCACTCTTTCCGAATCTTAACAAACCTCGCCTCAGTGATATTTTCAGGAATACATGATCTCCTACCTCAAAAGATAACGGTCTCCTCCTTGGTCGGCATAGCTCTTCTGGCAACTTTGAGTCGTAACCAACCTCTTACAAATAAGCGCAACCTTCTCCATCTTTTCCCGAACTAATTGAGGACCTAACATAGGTGTGTCACCTACCTTGGCCCAATACACTGGATATCTACACGATCGGCCATACAAGGCCTCAAACAGTGCCATGCCAATACTCACCTAAAAACTGTTACTATAGGCAAACTCCACTAAAGGTGAATGCCTCTCCCACGACCCCTTAAAATAAAGGACACAACCTCGAAGCATATCCTCTAAGATTTGAATGGTATACTCTGACTACCTGTCAGTATGAGGATGATAGGCGGTACTAAAAGTCAATTTAGTACCCAAGGCATTCTGTAGGCTCTGCCACAATCAAGCCGTAAAATGAGGATCTCTATCCGAAATGATAGTCACAGGGATCCCATGAAATTGAACTATGTCCCGAACATAAAGGTCGACAAGATAATCTATCGAGTCACTCATGCGCATAGGTACAAAGTGTGTTGACTTTGTTTATCAGTTAACTACCACCTACATTGCATCATTATCCCATTGAGTCCTCGGAAGACTTGCAACAAAATCCATCATGATATGCTCCCATTTCCACTTGATTATAGGTAAGGGTTACAACAAACCTGCTAGCCTCTGATGCTCAGCCTTCACTTGTTGACAAGTAAGGCACCTTGAAACAAACAAGGCTACGTCGCTCTTCATCCCTCTCCACCAAAACTGACGAGTAAGGTCGTGGTACATCTTTATGCCTCCCGGGTGTACCACAAGACGCAAATGGTGGAACTCTCGGAGTACCTCCTCCTTACAAAATTTTGGCACAAAAAGACAGTCTAGATATCTCACACTAGAGTCAGAATACACGTTCAAACCCTTCTCTACCTTCCCACTAGATATCCTCCCTCAAATAGCCTCTACTTTGAGATCACCCCGCCGTGCTTCTATAACTCAACTCACTAGTGTAGGTTGTGGAACCAGAGTGAACAAGACAGCTGACTCAATAGACAAACCAAGATGCAAGTCAAACTCGCCAATAACACCCAATATCTCCTATTCCCGAATGGCAATACTAGCTACACTGCTAATGGATTTCCTACTCAAAGTGTTGGTCACTACATTGGCCTTCCCCGGATAATAGTGCAACTCAAAATCATAATACTCCATAAACTTCATCCACCTCCTCCACCTCAAATTCAAATCTTTCTGTGTAAACAGGCATTTCAAATTCTTGTGATCAAAAAACACTTCAAACCTTTTCCCATAAAGGTAGGTTTGCCCTTAATCATTGGGCCACCTGAGTGAGTCGGATATTTAGTTTTTGCTAAAATAATTTCATAGGTATCTTCAGTTTTGCATGACCCAGATGCACTAACAATTATATATACTCTACATATGTAATTTGCTTGGGGATGTAATACCGGATATTTTTTTTTTTTTTTTGGAACTAGAATATGAAGAAGTTAGAAAATGTTTGAAAACATAGAGCCAAACATAAACAATTTGTTCGGATATTAAATACTGAACAATGTCAAATAATTTGGAAACACAGTGCCAAATATATGAAATTTTTTTAGAAATAAGTTTCCAAATAAATATAATTTGTTCAGTATTGAATTTCTAAACAGATTTTGAAAATCCATTGACCAAAAACGATGAAGATGAACAAAAAGCCTACATTCTCTATAAAACAGTTTGGACACGTCTTCTTCATTGTTTGTTGTTGACTTCAATATGAAATAGAATGCAAGAATGATTTATTCAAGAGGAATAGACTTGATTATGAAGATGTAAAGTGAAGAAAGTGAGAAGAGAAGAGAGAAGAAAATATTGAGATTGATTATGAGATGGGGTATACAAAACATTATGATTTGCACTTTTTTTAATATTAAGTACTTTTTGATCAACCAACTAGGTCTAGCTTAGTTGACCACCATGATTTTCCTAATGGCTTAGTTCCAATGGGGAGATCATAGGTTCAACTCTCCCTAAGGGAAAGTTGAATTAAGGAGGCAAGCACTTGGTACTTCGCATGGATAGGAAGGCTATCGTCCATAGGTGTTAATTTAATAACTAACAACTAACTTTTGCCAATCCAAAAAAAATACTTTTTGGTCATTTTGAATAGGGACATAATAGTAATAAATTTTTTTTGATTAAGTTGGGGTGTCCAACCAATGTTTTGGGGTGCAAATAGAGCCACTCCTCCAATGCTCGTTTGTATAGATGTGGATTTCAAATCAAGGGATTTGAGGTTGGATTTTATAAAAATATTAGATTACCGATTATAGGTGGATAGAAAAACTAGAAAAAAAAAATTAGTTTTTGTAGTATTTTTGTAGTTAAAAAGGGAATCATTAGCATGATTTTCAAATTACTTTTGCATAGGTATTCAATTGCATCATGTTAAAGCTCTTCAATATAATCTTTAAATACATAGCTAAACTATTCAAATCTTAATTTTGAGTTATTCTTCTTCCTTTCTCCTTTGAATGAATAATCCCAAATCCATACATTTCAACTTCACAAATACAAATCATGGAGCTAATATTTTTATAAAATTCAACCTCAACTCTCTTGATTAGAAATCCATGTGCATCCAAATAGACTCTTAAATTGCCCAACATTCTAACATGCTTGCTTCTTTGGGATAGCAAATCTGAAAATGGAACTACCTAAGACAACCCCGTCCTAGTAAAGTTTAGAAAATCCCACTTGTGTCTTCCTTTTGAAACAGTTTTATCTTTATTGATTGGGTTGTTTGTTGTTGACGTTGCAGGCAACATTTGAGAATGGAATGGTAGAGGAGGCTATAGCAAAAAACCACAGCACAACGAAGGAAGCCATTGAAGTTGGGAACTATGCTTGAGCATATCATATCATTCTTACCCACTTCAGCCAAAGATACCCTAAGATTCCAGTGTTTGATGAAACTTATGTGCACAAAACCTGCATCGCCTTCTGTCACGCCCTATTTTTTATTACTCGAATTTCATTACCAGACCATTATTATAGATTCAATTTCAAAGATAACATGCGGAAACTCTTTACATTTACAAGAACACATGAATATAGATTCTCTCATCTGAATACAATATGAATGCAACAGGAGTTATAATTAAATAAATTGTCCGTAGGCTTACATCTTTTAAATTAAGAGAAAGGGTTTAACCATTTTTCATCAATGGCATTCCGCCCACAAATAAAAGACCTCGTAACCAACAAAGAAAGAAGATCCTTGACCTTGAAACACTTCTCGACGTTCACCTGAAAAAGGATTAGCAACATGGGATGAACATAAAGTCTAGTAGGAATCTCAACATGATCCTAAACAATAACAACATACAGATAGCTATGCTCATGAATGCTTTATATCATATCATATACATAATGTGACCGTTTATACTGAACATATATTTATATAGGTACTTTTTCTAAAACCATTCAATTTACCCAACAACACAAACAATTCACTTTTCTTTAAAAGTTCCCATTTATAAATAACGCATCAAAACTGGTTTTTTTTAAAAAAAAATACTTTCACAAAACCCCGATTACTTCTCATTATTTACGCCCAATATGAAACATACATTCACTTCTGACACATTCATCACATTCCTTCAGCCCTTAATCTGTGGTCAAGAAACAATTTCAACAACTCATCCATTACGCTTGTGAACATACGTATATGTCCTAACACGAATACGGAATCAAAACATGTACAATGATTACTAAACTATCACATGAAACAACCCGGCCTCACCCAACCATAACCATTACCTGCTCAGTGCGTGAACATTTCCAACCATCTCAACATACTAGAATGCATAATAACACAAGTGTACTACATATACGACATTATTCAACACCACAATTCCATCCTTCACCGATGACCAAGGACAAAACCTCTAAGCATATGTATTAAATACACGTAAGACAACAATCCAATACTCACGAGACCTTAAGTCCAATAATAATAATATGCAAATGTTTCAAAATCCGACCTCAAATTCATTATTACTTTACGAAAGGTTATGATGTCATTTTCTTTCCAAAAATTAATTTTTCTTATTTTTCAATCCACACTACTCCAATGATTTTGTAAAAATTCATTCATTTAATTAAAAACCACATCATTGATGCCAAAGCCACAACTCAACCCCACTCAACATGATTAATCCAAACAATTTCAATACCATGGTTACCTCTCCCTTTTAGATATTAACACAATTACATAATCCGTATTAACAAAATACAAAAGGTTATTCAACTTCCTTCCTTTTAAATCCATTAAGTCAACAATATTAAATTAGGGCTTTCCTTCCTCTCAACATAGACATGTTAAACTACTCCCCAATTAACCTAAGAAACAACCAACTAAACAACTTTAATCACAAATATCAAACCCTAGATCCCTTTACATGACTTTTATGGAAATCCATAATGAACATGGTTTTTATGCAACAAAATCTATCACATGTCTATCTATAGACGAAGTATTGAAAAGGAGAAAAGAAATCCTTACCTCTTAAAGTGAAGAGGAGACAACTCAAAAATCACTGGCGACGAAACCACAAACTACTTGGATCAAAAGGAAGCCCTTAACGATATCTACAATCTTTCTCAAAGGACCAAGGTGAAAAGATAGCTCTAGGTGAGTAGATCTAAAGATCTAAGTGAAAAAGTCGAGTTTAGAGAGAGAAGAAAGAGACTCATGGTGTAGAGATGAAAAAGAGAAAAAGAAAGGAAAGAAAATAATGAAGAAAGTGTGTTTGGAGCCTATTTATAGTAGTAGAATAATAGCCCCAAAGTAAATGAAAAGAATAAGTCAAAACCCCCGCAAAGTAGGGCCCAAACCGCACTCAAAAATCTAAAATTTACTCATAGGAATCGACCCTTGGGACAATGGTGTTGACCCTTACGAAGAAATGCTGAGACACCAATGTGTGCAGTAAACAAGGGTCGACCCTTGGAACCAGAGTTGTCAGTAGCAATACCCAGAACACAGCAACAAACAAGGGTCGACCCTTGGAGCTAGTGATGTCGACCCTTTAAACCTATAGAGACACTAAGAGCAAGGCAGAAAGGTGGTGTCAACCCTCAAGAAGGCTAGTGTCGACACCAGAACAAAATTTTGAAGTTCCCAAAGAACTTTTCAACAAAAACAAGCATGAACGAACAATCCCAACAAGTCCAAATCGAATTGTATTCCTCCAAAACCAAGATATAACAACTCCAATGACTCCCAAAATGAAGATAAAGGAATTAAATACACTCTCCAATAGTTTAAAGGACACAAGTGCTACACCTCCGATTTGATGAGTGTTAACTTAGTAAATCTACATGTGCTTTCCAAAGTTCTTCCTTATTTCAAAATTCTTTTTAGGGATGATATGATTATTGATGAATTTGATGATGTTATCAATGCTGCAAGTGCAGCTAATTAAATGCAACAATTTTGTAACACAATGTTGGTGTTGTATGGCCCTATTGGGCTTGAAAGGTGCTGATTCTTGTGAACAAACAACATCAGCATGATTCGTCAAAAATAATGGGATCTAAATGTGCTAATTGGAGGACATACTGCCCAAAGGAATTGGGCCATAGAATGTACATTTGAACGGATTAGATTTTTTAGCCTGTTTGGGATTAGTAATAACATGGAATTGAAGTCAGATTAGTAATAATCTAGAACAAGAGATGAGATTATATATATCATGGAATTACTTCAACGATGTTTGATTTATGGTAGGATATAATAAAAGGGAGGTTCTTTGTAACAATTAGATAGAGTGAGATGAGTAATCCATTGTTAAACCTGTCCCCACCTCACTTCTCATTGGGGTAAGGAAAATCCATGCGATGCTGTGTGAGGAATGTGGGGATAGAGCGAGGCAGGGAAAAACGGCCATCCCTACTTACATAGGGTCCTTTTTTCAAATGAACACTTGACCCGACTCAAGTTGTAGCTCAAGTGGTCATGTGTGAACATTCAGATGCCAATGAGACAAGATCTCAAGTTTGTGTTAATGAAGTGATGTCGACTTGCTGTAGTAATTTAACTCTACTAACCCATTAACATATTATCATGTGACAACATATATATATATATATATATATATCGAAAGCATGATCTAAAAAAAAATATTTGACAATAAGGACTACCATTCAAAGTCTAGAATCAACGTATAAGATAGTAATCGTATGTAGAATCATTTGAAAAGGAGGATCAATTATAAATTTTACAATAATGACTCATTTTAAATCACAAAATTCTGTGCATAGCACGAGTAACATGCTAGTATAGTATCATAAAAAATTAAAATAAAAAAAAAGAAAAGAAAAAGAGACTTCATGTGGGCTTTATGGTAATGTGATATTATATAATAATAAAAAAATTAGGACAAGTTACGACGATAGTCCCTATGTTTTAGTTTGTCATTTTGGTCTCTGTAATTTCAATTAACTCAATTTTGACTCTAAATTTATAACTTTGTTTCAATTTGATTTAGTTGATTAAAACTCTTAACATTTTTTTGTTAAAAAAAGACGCATATAAGTGACGTGTTATATTTTTAACAGCAAAATGATAAACTTACTCAATTCAATTTAGTGAGTTAATCTCAACCAATTCAATGATTATTTTACTTGCTGATACTTCAACTAAAGACCTCATCCATCACAACCCAAACTACACTGCCAAGCTCCATCAATATAGACCTTGATACCTCTTGAAAGAACTGCAAATGAAAAGGCTTCTTGTCACGACCCAAACATTCCTCTATAGGCTTAGCATGATAACTGGCCAGTAATCCGTAAATTACCAAAGGCCTGTTAACAATAATCAAATAATTAGGGGCTAGAGGAAGAACATATACAAAATACAACGCCCATAGAGCTGTGCAAACTTATATGGGACAGAAAATTTAAAACTTATATTCACAAATATACTCATAGTGATGTCATAGGCATATACACATCATTGTCTTACATCACCCACTGCTAAACAAAACCAAAAAGAGACTTAGCCCAAAATTCAGATTATACAAAAGTTTGGTTCAACAGAAGAAGAAAAAGACAAAAACAGATATCACATGCACTATTAGATCACTGAAGCACTTAGGAACCTCCTCGGGAGGCACGGTAGTTGGCTTGACACAACGGAACTCCATGCTGGCAACTTAGGCCTGGTCTCGCGTCTAATAACCTACATACATATATAATACAGTGAGCTGGAGCCTAGTGAATAACAACAAGGTAAAGAGTTTATGAATGATGTCCAAAACAGAATCAGAAATCAGAGTTCATATCAGAAAGCAGTTATATGTGGTACATCCATTAGCTATTAGATCAGATTGGTCATAGACCCATATGCATAGTCAATACCGACGACCATAAAGGTTAATATCTTTGTGCACAAATAGCCATGGTATTGTTACCCCCAAGCGAGGGCCACGTGAACATAAGCCTAAATATTGTTACCCCCAGGCAAAGGCCACATGAACATAGACCACGATATTATTACCCCCCGGCAAGGGCTACATGCATAAGCCACAGTACTGTTACCCTCGGGCGAGGGCCACATGAACATAAGCCACAGTAATGTTACCCCCCAGGAGAGGGCCACGTGAACTAAGAATACCACAAATACATTTCAGAAAAATGAACATTCATTCATGATTCATAAAATAGCAGTTCAGAAAACAGATCATATCATATCAATCAGAAAATACTTATAATCAAATATAGCTTTACAAAGTTGTTACTCACAGATAGCTCCAGTAGGAGGATAGATCACTTGACCAGAACAGATTAATCAAGGGAGTGATAACATATGACCTACAAGAACACGTGACAGATACACATTGGACACACGTCTCAAAGGTGTTTAACTTATCATTTTTCTTCCTTAGCGTGTGTTTCTAACTCTTATCCTCATTATTGTAGCTTAACCATGGCTTAGAAATGCCTAACATACAATGAGGATGCCAAAATATACTTAAAAACACTTTGCAAAATTTTCAAAAATAGGGTAGTTCGCTCGAGCGCAACTTTTGTCGCTCGAGCGGACCCCTTGGTCTGTAAAACTTTTGAAAGCTCTCATTTTATGTTCAAGCGCAACTTTTGGTTACTCGAGCCAAGGCTCAAAAATAAGAGTTGTCGCTCGAGCGCAGGTTCTATCGCTCGAGCTAACCCCCAATTCTACAAAAGTACTGGGAGCTCGCATTCTTAGCTCGAGCACAGATTCTACCGCTCGAGTGAAGAGTGCAAATACTTGAATTTCCAAATTGCTCTTCAGGCTTCAAAACACATTCTTTTGGGCCAAAACTCGAGATAACATGTAGAAAATCATAGAACTTTATGAATTGAAAGTCGTTTTGCAAAATCAAGCCCAAAAGCAAGTGAGTTATTTCAAAAGTAAACTTGAAATTGTGAAAACATAACATGCATGTAATGATATGAGATTCAACCTTCCAAAACATGATCAATTGAGATGCTTAGCATAAAAACATGTTGAATTCCTAAAACATAGCCAAGAAAAGAGCATGCATGTGAGAATTTTTTGAAATCAAATTCAAATTGTGATGAAATGGATATGCATACACGGAATGCTCTTCTTTCTACCCTTCAAACTCAATTCTCATGTTTAAATACTTAAACCTCTTGAATTCATCCACTAATGTTGTGAATATAATGCCTAAGAGTATGATTCTTACCTAGGGTTCCCAATTCCTCCAATTCTCTTCAATTCTTCTAGCAATCTTTAGCAATTCTTCCTTAATCTCCTTAAATTCAATCTCTTCCTTTGGTCTCTCTCTCTCTCTCTCTCTCTCTCTCTCTCTCTCTCTCTCTCACACACACACACACACACACACACATTTTTGTTCTCAAGGAAATGAAGATGAAATGTTGTTGAGTCACTGTTAGCCTTATATAGGCTTGATTAGTGGGGTTTAATTAAGCTTGGCTTATGACTAATCAATTGGTCTTAATTTATTTTAATTATTTGAATCCAAATCAAAATTTAATTAAACGTATCATAAAATTCTAAAAATTCAAAATAACACATAGATTTAGTCAATTCCATGTTCAAATGTCGATAAGGCCTTCAATTCACATATTGAAACAGAAATTCAAACAGATATTTCTATGTCAGACAAGTATAAATACAAATAACACATAACACATGCAATTAACGTAGAATTTCATCTTAATTACTTGTAAGGCATTCTTAATGAAGGATTATAGGCTAATGACGGGTCGGGTTATTACACTTCCAAACAAAATGACATAATTGAAATAGTTGCACTATTACTTTTATTAAGATTTGCCTCTTGCACCTACATCTTATAAAACTCCTTAAGAACTGAAAACTGATTGTTAAGTTCAGAGACTATCGAAGGTGTTTATGGCATTAATAGAGGAATTTTCAAATTTACCTTTATTTCGATGAAACCATGAAGCTCACATAATAATTGCTGATTGGATGATTATGGGTATATATATGTAGAATTTTTCAGAATTTTCCTATATATATCTATATCTGTTGGTGTGTATGTATATATACATAGTGTGTATATATAAATTTGTTTGTATATATTATTTAAAATATAATTAAATTAAAATGTTAAGAGTTAAAATAAACAATTAGAGATTTAATGTTGTTTAAGTTATGAATTTTGTGTATAATAAAATAGGGGAAGAAACTAAGAGAAATGCACAAATGAAGAAGAAAAGTCATAGGGGTATTATGGTTATTTCAAATTTGTCGTTAACAGAGTTTGAGTTGAAATTTAGTCCAAAATCACAGGGGGTCTCTCTACTTATATTTGAACTATAGGGGGTAAAGTACTCTCATCTCATACCACAGGCGGTAAGTTGAATTTTACCCTTTTATTTTTATTTTTTCTTTAGTGAAAAAGCACCATTTTTCTTTTTCTTTTCTCATCTATATAAGGTATTCAACAACGGTACAGTGCTAATGGTGTATTGTTGTGCATAACATATTTGTTAAATTATATTATATTGTGGTGTTTGGTAACCTAGGAGAGGAGGGGAAAAACAAAAAAAAAAAAAAACCGATTATATAAGTTAAGAGAGAAAAGAAAAGAAAACATATTAATTTTTTTCATATCTTTTTTGGTTAAGATATATTAAAAAAATAAAAGAAATGATATCATGTTATATTACCAAATTAACCTTTCATAGGAGTCTTTTTATTTCTTCAGGAGTTAATTGTGGAAAAGTCCATTCCTGTGAGACCATATGTTATTTAGTCCAAGATTTAATATTTTTTGTGACAAAGGTACGTGTTGAAAAGTCACCGACATTAGAAAAGTCACTAGAAAAGTCGCCGGTGTCGGAAAATCACCAGTGGCCGGCTGCGATGGCTGGTAATAAGATGGACAAATAGATGACATTGAATAGATAGGTGATATTTGAATAGATCGTTGGACCAATAGATGACATGTGTACAAATATATGACATTTGAATCGATAGTTGAAAGTTTAATAGATAAACAGACAAATAGGTAAGATTTGAACATATAGGTGTCCTTTCAGCCCAAAAGAATTTAAGTTTAGATCTATTTATTGGTCTACCAAGCTCAAAAATAGATTTTTGTTCTGAGTGTCCAAAATTCAAAACCAAACAAAGTTTTTCTTTCACAATAGGGTAAATTACAATAACCTACCCTGAGGTTTGTCATAATTTCAAAAATTTCCCTTGAGGTTTCTGAAAATGACACTAACCTCTCCTATCAGTTTTGTCTCCTAACATTGTTAGTAGAATGTGATGTTTTATTAGCTTACCCCTACATCTAATAAGACATTTTTCTCTATATATTTTTATTTTTGTAACCAAACATCCTGATAACCATAACCAAACAACACAATTAACATTAGAACCAAACATCATCTGCAGCACCAAATCTGGTCTAACCCACTCATTCCATTACCATCATCATTTGCAACAACATACCTTGACGTCCCTTTCTTCACCCCTTCTTTCTTGTCCCATAGCCACCCATTTCTCATCTCTCTTACCCCAACCATCGCTTCATGTTGATATCTCATTTCATCTCATTTTCTCTCATCAACACATGAAACAACAATAACGATGATTTGCTTCCCAGATCTTTCTTTATTCGTCTCATAACTCTCATTCTCTTTTGTTCCCACTCATCCATCTCTCTATTAACACATTCAATCAGCTATGGATTAGTGTGTCTTATCATTACAAGAAAAAACACATTCGGCGACCAAATTTCCCGACTAAAAAGAATTTGGTCGTTGAAAGTATATCTTTCAGCGACTAAAAAAGAATTAGAAGTCAATTGTGAAGCTTTTTGGCAACTAAACAAATTTAGTAGCCAAAAGTCCACAATTGGCAACTAAAAATAAGTTTGGTCGCCAATTATATGGGTTTTACCGACTAAAACATTTTTAGTAGCCAAAAGTATAGTTTTCGCCGACTAAAAAAAATTTAGTAGCCAAAAAGTCAACAATTGCCGACTAATTATAATTTTGGTCACCAATTATGTGGGTTATATCGACTAAAACATTTTTAGTAGCCAAAAGTAAGTTTTTTTGCGACTAAAAAAAATTTAGTAGCCAAAAAGTGTACAATTGGCGACTAAAAACAAATTTAGTAGCGAAAAGTGGTCTTTTTTAGCGGAAAGTCTCTTTGCCGACCAAAATTATTTTGGTCGCTAAAAGTTAAATTTTTATTTTGCTACTAAATAATTTATTTTCACATAAATTATGTCAATAAAAAAAATTATGTATATTACATATATATAAATAATATATATTACATATATAATCATGTGGTGTTACGCTGGCCTAGTGGGAAGTGTGTAGTGCATAAGGCTTATGCTGTGGGAGGTCAGTGGTTTGAGTCTTTATAAGAGCGGATGCAAAGCTTAACAATGAATTATTTTTTTTCACGGATGAAGCTTTTGGCGACTAAAAATGTTGGTCGCTGTTTGGTAGCTTTTGGCGACTAAGGGAGGTCAGTGGTTTGAGTCTTTATAAGAGCGGATGCGAAGCTTAACAATGAATTATTTTTTTTCACGGATGAAGCTTTTGGCGACTAAAATTGTTGGTCGCTGTTTGGTAGCTTTTGGCGACTAAAGATTTTGGTCGGCGATTCCTTGACTATTGGCGACTAAAACATTGGTCAGTGAATGTATGATTTTAAAGAAATATAATTGACTATTAGCGACCAAAATTTTGGTTGCTAAAGAGTAGCTTTTTGCCGACCAAAGGCTTTTTAGTCGGCAAAACCTTTCCCGACAGGTTTTTGGCGACAAATGTAGCGACCAAAATTTTTTGTCGCAGAATGGCTTTGGCGACCAAAAAACAGACAATTGGTAACCAATATTTTAGTAGCTAAAAGTGACTTTTTTTGTAGTGTATGATTGGAATCAAACCCATGATGAAATGATTCAAACTCACTTAGATTGCAACATATCAATCCACCGCATCCATAGCTTTCACATTCTCTCTGTAATCAACATGATTGATTCATTTGTGGATTTTTGTAAATGGGTTTGTTGATGGGTGTTTGTTAGTCACAATGGTAGGTGGTCTTTTGGGGGGCAACAAAGGATTCACGGTGTAGAGAACGGAGATTTTACAAAATATAGGGAATGGTTTATAGGAGTTGATAATTATGTTCTTTAGAACGATGTTGGCAATTTGAAGTTGACCCAGTTATTTGTATAATTGAATCTAGTATTCTGTTTTGCTAATTACAAAACCAGTTCAATGTTTGCTATGGGTTGGGTCTTTGGTTCTTGTATAATATATATATATATATATCAGTTTGAGTGCGTGAAGAAAAAGAAAAGATAAAGTATAAAAAGTACATGAGAAGGTGCAACAAGTGATTTTTTTTAAAAAGAGAATGAGTATGTGTGTTTGGTTTTGGGTAGTCGTGGATTCTGTAGTGGGATTGTTTCGGTTGGTAAATATTTTTTAATATTTATTTAAGGCGGGATGGTTTAAGTGAAGGAGTGTATTTGGGAGGTATTCTATGATAAACGAATATCCACTAGACTAAGAAAAAAGTTCTATAGAACAGCTATTAAACTAGCGTTGTTGTATATGACGGAATGTTGAGTAACTAAGAAACAACATATAGATAAGATAAGTGTTGCTGAGATAAGGATGCTAAGGTGGATGTGTGACAAGACTAGAAAAGACAGAATTAAGAATGAGTATATTCATAAATGGATAAGAGTAGCACCGATAGAAGATAAATTGAGAGAAAATAGATTAAGATGGTTTGGTCATATATAACGGAGACCAACAGATACAGTAGTAAAAAGATGTGATATAGTGAAGGTAGATGGAAGTGTTAAGGAAGGGCAGACCTAAATTGACGTAGGTGAGTGTAATAAATAGAGATATGAATCTTCTTAATTTGACTAATCAAATAGTCGTTGATAGAGTTGAGTGGAGAAGAAGGATTCGTGTGACCGACCCCATTTGATGGGCCTTAAGACTTGGTTTGGTTTGATTTGGTTTATTCTTTTACATAAATTATTTGGAATGATCTAAATAAGTATACTTTTTGACTTTTTAAGAAAAAATTTACAGAAAAGTAGAGAAGTGATGTGACTCATATGAATACACTTATCTGAATAAGTGCACTTATATTCATCATACCAAACAACCCCTAGGGGTAAGTTTGGTATTTTAGTATAATAGTCAAATGACATCATCTTTTTCTGTTTAATATCAGTTAATAGAATTGTAGAAAGGGAGGCATCTAAAATAAAAAGACAAAGTAGAAGGAAGGTTAACGTCATTTCAAAAACCAAGCTGGTTAGTCTAGTCCTGCTTGCTGGCCTATTAACCAGGATCGTCAAGGTTCACCTGCTTGCAGAAGCAAACTAAGAAGTTCTTTTGGAGAGATTTCTGTAATTGTCATAAACCTTAATATCAGTGTAATTTGCCTTTCAAAATATTATTCAATACAATAGTGACAAACCTCACTACAAGTTGGAACACCATATCTCGAAGGTCGAAAAACTGTACAATAACTTGTCTATTTTAACGGGCCAAATGATTGGGTCCTTTCAGCCCGGCTAGCGTTTTCACTGGGATCACCCGACCCGACACCATTGCGCGTGGTTTTCACTCGCCAATCTTACCGTAAAAGGTCTAATGGGTCCCCAAAGCTATCCATACTCGGAAGAAGAAAGAGAAGAAGAAGAAGCTTCTCAATTCAAACTATTCAATTCCGACTGTTCCAATTTCAAATAATCAACCTCTGAGATCAATTACTCTTCAATCCTACAATCAATTTTCAAATTTTGTATTGAATCTGTTAATCAGGGTTGTGAGTTCTTCCAATCATTCGATGGTGCGACATCGGACGAAGACAAAGTCACTCCTGTGTAAAAATTGGAGGAGATTTGCTAGCTTCTTCAGTCTTCTCATATCAATATTAGATTTCCACAGTTCGTTCCGTAGTGTTGATTATTTGTTTACTGTGGAAATCTAACATGCCAATTTTATAAATTGATTCTGGCTTAACATTCAGAATATTCCATTTATTTAGTTGTTGTTGGACATTTTCAAATTCAACAAATTCGGCATTTTTTTGATAATCTTGATGAAGTCGATTCCATATATGAGTTATTTATATGATTGCATATGATCATATATGTATAATCTACATTTACTACAACTATCAGTATACATCTTAATAAACCTGGCTCTGATACAAAATAAATGTGCCTAATGATGTATTAGTTAAGCACGTCTGTCAACGTCTTACACGTCTTACATGGGATACATGTCAAGAGCAATTTAATGTAAAACAACAATAACTCAAACTGCGACTTGGGTGACGTCCCACTCACCATTATCCACCATTGATCACATAAGAGGCACAAATCCAAAAATATTAATATATATACTGCTACAGTAGTAAATATAGATTTCTACATATATGATCTCACATACTGCTTATGTTGATGAAGGGATATCTAAAATGTCATTATAGTAACCAATATAATATTCAAGCCTGATTAAATGATTCCAAATATAGCCCGGAAGATATCTTAAAGTAGGATATTCTCTTGTTATTTCTTCTTTTTGCTTCTGATATTTTTTAATTTGTTTTAAAACATAATATCTATGAAACAGAGTAGATTCATTCATAAACCATAAAAATATTAAAAAAAGAAATATTTACAATGGATTAGAAAGCTTTAAGCATACCAAGCACAAATATAGTGTTAGTATATTATATTAGTGCTTGTAATGATGTTAGCTTTAGCTTTAATGCCTTAATAATGTTAGGTAATGATAATGCTGCTTTCGGTTGCTTTAAGATAGTGCAGATAGTGCAATGCATCCTTTTGTCTGTAAACTTCTCCTATATAAGGAGCCCCTCACCATTTGTAATATACAACATTCAATACATATTCAATACACAATTCTTTCTCTTTCTTTATACATAAAACTAATATGGTATCAGAGCTATAGGTTAAAGATCTTGGTGTTCTTCGCCTTCCGGCGGGCGGCAACCTTGCCTTAACCGCCCGCCGGATCTCAACCCATTCAAACCTCCCTCTCCCTCTCGGCACCTCACTGAAACACACCACCATTGCCATCACTCGATACATACACACACCAGCTTTCACACACGACAGAGGCACATAACAGAGACACACAAACACATGCATGGGGGGATACAGAGCATTTAACGCACACACACAGAGGCAGCAGCTGTTCAAAGCTGCCTCTGCTCTCTCTCTTCATCTCTCTGGTTTCTCTCTCTCAAATACACGGCCTCTCTCTCTACCATGATCATCACTCAATCAATTCACAGACCCATCAGCGTCACCCGAGTCGGCAACGGTAGCTTCGGAAGCTACCCTTCTTCCATCATCCTCGCCCAGCGACGGTGGCAGGTCCAATTCCTCCAACCACCCTCCATTTCTGCTGCCACCAGTGCGCCACTGTCATCTCCTCCTCCTCACTCACCTCGGTTGCTCCATCTTCTCATCTACTACAGAAGTTACTAGAAAGGGTGCATTAGGTCTCGTCATCCTCTCATCATCGTCTCTCAGCCCCACAACAACAACAACGAATCCATCGAACCAATGGGGCGCAGAGAAATCGCACTGCGGAGCAGCGAAGTTGCAGTGATTGGGGCCATTTTCAACTTCCGCGGAACAAAACCAGAGTACCTAGGGGTACAGAAGAACAATCCTGGACTCGCACTGTGCCCAGCCACCAAGAACTGCATATCAACCTCTGAAAAAAACTCATTTCCTTTTAATCAAGTCTAGCCGCGACAGGATCATCCCAGAGTTCCAAACCGGCTTCACAATTTTCAAACACCCATTCTCTTACAACATTCATCAGCTGCCGTTGTAATGATGGACCTACTTTCTCTTCATCCAACTATCCACCAACTTTTGTCCCCCTTTTTTCCTTTCTTTTATTTTATTATTGTCCACCCACTCTTCTTTTATTTAAACACAATCATATCTTCATATTTGTTTAATCTATCAACATCCACCACATTACACAAAACCAATTTTTTTATTCGTTTTATTATTATTATCATCCTCATCATCATGTACCCCACTTTCTCTCTCTCATTTTTTTTCACTTTCCAACCCACCGGGGCACATGCTTTCGCCATTTATATATTATTATTATTATTATTTAAAAACAAAAAAAAAACAAATACCAAACCCATTGCAGGTTTTCACAAAACCGTGGGCCACGAAACCTTTTTTCATTATTATTTCTTTGCACACACAAAAAAAAAAAAAAAAAAAAAAAAAACGACCTATTTGCAAGGTTATCCTGATGGAATCGCATTTCATATTTTGTACTTTTGAAAAAATGTTGCTAATATCATCACTTCATCCCATACACATCATTAAGAAATTGATAGGTTTCAAGTTAAATCAGTTTCTGATTCGTAGTAACATTGTTTCTTAGGTAGGTGATTTTGGCCTGTCAAAAATTAAGCGAAACACTTTGGTTTCTGGTGGAGTTAGGGGAACCCTACCATGGATGGCTCCAGAGCTGCTGAATGGCAGCCTTCTCGCCTATTCTGCCGGTCTTTTCTTCTTGCCACCGTCTTGGGCGGCCCTTGCCGGTGTTGCCTCCGTGTTTCCCACTCCACTGGGCACGATCACTACTCCCTGCTCCTCCACTGCAGCATATGGCGGACCTCCAAATCGGAACATAACGGTGGCCTTTCGCTTCAGCTCCTTATTTTCCGCCTTTAGCACACTTATCTCTGCTCGCGCATCCTTATACATGCGCTGGAGCAGAGCCAGTTGGGCGTTTAACTGCTGCACCTCATTTGTCCTACTCTGCAGCCGGTGCGACAAGTTTGTGACCGCAGTCATGGTCTCTACACATGACTTCAATGTATACTGATTGGCCTCCACATCAGATTGCACTGCCATTCTTTGCTCCACAGACCGCATCGGAAAGTTCAACGGAGCATATCCAGGGGCGCTTGGTTGAGGTTCAAGGGCAACCGCACCAGTTATCTCTCTTGTGGACTCATTGAGGTCTGGAAAGAGAGTGAGCAGACCACGGGAAGAAGAGGCCATTTTCTGGGCAACAAAGTGTTACAGAGTATCTCTCTCAGAAAACGAAGAGTTTTCAGAGGTTTTTTAGCCGGTTTTTGTCTCAGCCTCAACCTCTGTCTTGGTTAAATAGCCAATGCCGACACGCGCATCGTGCGCCGCTCGGCGCTAGACGACAACATAGGCACGCAAGCCAAGGTAGTCACGCGCATCGCCATAATGTCCGGCACACCTTTTTATTGGGCACGCCTTTTGATGGCACGCCTTTTGCAAGATTGGGCACACCTTTTGAGGGTGCGACTTTTTACAACGGTCCGCCATGACCCCATAAACTGTCTTCTACAACGGTCTGACACGACCACACAGTGTCTGCTCCATCGGTCCGACATGACCCTGTAAACTGTCTTGATCCCCTTTATCACTCACTTTATTTCAACCTCAAATAGGTTTCTATCTTCACACCTATTTGAGTTTGAGGGAGGGTTATAAATATATCATGGTGAGCATGGTTACACACCATGGGAACCACTCAAGCCACCCCATGGCGCACTCCCTAAGTCGCCTCCTTGGTGCACCACCACAAGCTTTTACAACGGTCCGGCATGACCTCGTAAACTGTCCCGACAATGATTCCGGTTAGCTCCTACAACGGTCTGACACAACCATACAGTGTCTTCACCAACGGTTCGACACGACCATACAGTGTCTTCTATCCTATTTTCCTGTTTTGTTACTCTCTCCAAACTCAAGTTGGCTAGTAATATATAGAATTTCATTTTATAGACTTTTACAAGGAGTAAGGAACATTAAAAATTGAATGTCCTTAAATAACGGTGAAACTTGTCAGTTTATAGATAAAATACTTGAATTTCAGAAGATAAGAGACGGGTGGCATGTGCTAAACTTGTCCTTTTAATTGAAAAAAAGGACGCTCTGTTAGGAACGATGATGGCTTATTCTAACAGGAAAAAGAAAATTAAGCACAGGTAGCATAATCTCTTTTATTCTTTCAATTGTAAATTCAAAATTTGCACTTTACCAAGCCAAATCATAACTTATGTTATTAGCTATCCACCATACTAGAACAACCAATCATCATTCCTACCGTGCACTCACTCTCCCCCCTTCCCTGCCACTCCTTCCTCACTTGTTATCACTTATTAGTTAGTCACTTTTCTTTGTTCCATCTTCCCCTTTTTACTGCTACCAATCAAATAATCAAAAGCTTCCACGATGCATTGAAGTAGCAGGACTCAAGATCTATATATGTGGCAACCGGCATGAGCATCCATGGCACCTTAATACAACTCTTCCAGAGCACCCATGGCAACCAGAAGTTGTATTTCCACAGCATGAGTTGAATCAGAGGGAAACCTTTCCAGCTATAGGGTTGAAATTGAGCTACCACCAGCATTGAGTATATTTGTTTGTGATTGCACAATTTTTTACAGTATAAGTGTCGGGGGAGCTGGTGGTTGTGGTGGATGTGTATGGGCAAAGGGGAGTGGTGGCAGTGGTAGGCAAGGGCGTGTGGTGTGTTGGTGGAGGAGGTGGACTGTGACAGGAGCCGGTGGTGGTGGTAATGGTAAAATCTGTTGATGAAGATGAATAGAGAAAAATGAGTGTCAATTGACAAAATTAGCACTCTCAATTAAAAACTCACGGTTCAATTTTTATTTTATTTTATATTTGTAATTTCCCCAAATAAAAAATTTTCTGACACAAATTGTCCAAAATGACAGCACAACATCTTGGGCTGAAGAACATGGAATTTACTTGAAATCACAATCTCTGAGAAAAGCAACTGTTCCATAAAGCTACATCTTATGCACACAGCTCAGCTGAAGAAACATATCACAAGTAGCCCAACCAGCAGAAGTGACAAAATATGCAACTCTACAAATTCGTTTCAAGGCGAGAAATTCCATTGGTAACTGATCACAAAATACAAAAGCTAAAACGAGCTGCAGAACCACATTCTCTCATTTTTCTATGCTTTAGCTACATTAGGATATGCCCATAAAACTTTTTTCATTCACTCATTTCCAGTGCACCAATGGTCCCCAAGTTCATCAAATACAACGAACTTTTGGAGGGAGCTTCATTCATTAAGATCTGATCTGCACTGCACTGGAACATTATTGCAAAAGAATAAGTAACCTTGTAGGTTGGGAAGAAGCAAAAACCTGCTTCGAACATAAGTATGCCACTATTAAACTCAAACGGAGGCCCTTTTTGGGTCTCGAGCAGCCGTCAAATGATCATGCAAGACCAACCAATATTTCATCATTTAATAACATAATACGAATGTGATTAAAAAAATTATTCCAATTACTCTTCAGATGGGACTAAAAGATATCCAGTTATTTATCCCAAATTTCAGGCAATAACACAAATCACATATCACAGAAAAATCAAATTTCCTGCAAAACGGATGGTATTGAAAGAAAAGCCTTTTAAACACCTGAGTTGGCCTTTTATGTTTCTTTGTTCATTACAAGGTACTTGTCCACACAAAAACAATAAAAATGCAAATGCTAGACAGACAGGGCAAAAAGGTACACCTAGACAGACAGTTGGCCTTTTCTTTTCTTTTTTTAAATCAAACCCCAGGGGAAATTTTATTAAAAGAACAAAAAGGTACACCTAGACAGACAGGGCAACCTTGATTAGCAACCTCAAAGAAAGCAAAGATATACAACAAACATAGACGAGATGGGGAAAAAACAAAAGCTTAGTCCTAAAGTTTAGGCAAGCTAAAATGCTCCAGCAATACTATACTCTAGACCTATTAGAAGCAGGCAAGTCTAACTGAGAATCAAAAACCCGAGAGCAATCATGATTAGCACCAAGCATAGCCAAATTATCAGCCAAGGAATTAACCTCTGAATGCTGAGTTGAAACAGAAAGAGAAATAGAAAAAGGAGAATGAACCTCCGTAAGTATAAAACAGACCAAGGCAAAGAACACCCATTATAATTTAGGGGGTCGGTAACCATGGCTTTGACAAAAAAAAAGTGTTCAAAATTGGGAATGAGCCCAAACAAACAGCAGTGTTCAATTTTTTTTTTTCAAGGATGACATATGACAATCCAATTAACCCAAGGTGTTCAAAAAGAAAAATTAAGGATAACAAATAACAATCCACACAGCCAAGGGTGTTTAAAATTTTCTTTAGGAGTGACAAATTACAAATCAATATGTAAGTCACATGTATGGAACAAAGAAAATTTCAAAGAAAAAAAAAAGTTACGGTGTTCAAGTGATCACTCTCAAATCTTAGTTGCGCAAAGTGGGGGCGGCGGCCGAGGCGGGAGAGCAAGGGCATATAAAAGTTTCTACGATTGGAATCACCTATGAGAGCATGTACATATTTTCTATATTAATTATAAAAATATATTCTAACATTTTTTTTTTTTTTTGTAATGTGTTAAAATATGAATAAATATAAGAGATTATGTGAACTACAAATTGTTTTTGTTAATTATCATTTTATTATGTAAATAGAAACTACCAGAAATAAGTTGTTTTTCTTTTGTTTATGTGAGATTTGTATGTTTGTAAGGTTTCTATCTCAGTTAAGAGCGAGTTTCTTAGAATTTTCTTACTTGGGAGTGCATAATCAGGCTTTTGAGGAGAACACGTCAACTAAATAGGAGGTTCCTGCGACTAAACCTCAGATACATATGGTGCTGCCCCTCCACTATCCCCTCTCCTATCTAGGAGTCTCTCACATTTTTGTACGAGTACGATTAAAGAAGGGATGCATCTGCAAGGTCCGTGCAGCACTTCTAGTTTCAAAATTGATAAAAAGACAATCTCTTTCATATTTTTTTACTATACAAAAAGATTATTTGCATACTTCATGATATGCCATTCATAGCATAATATTAGCCTAGTTGAAAAACTCTCCACATAAAACATTGGAGGTTCTACATGAACAAACTTCTTTTACTAGCCACAAGTGAGGTTCTCATAATGAATCACAACTACCCTTGGATGGGGGTTCCTCTTGACAGCTTGTATACAGAGTTCCGTTTTGCTAAACAAGAAAACAAGGGGACTTTTCCCTACCTTTTATTATATTTTAGTAAAGGACTAAAAGCACCTAGTCGGAAAGAAATGAGCAAGCGTGGCTTTCAAGCTTGTCTCCCCGTGCACCGCAACACATTTTAGGGAGAACCACCCAACCTTGCCAAAGGGCTCTATCCGTGCCACTTCCATTGACAACATCCACTAATTGGGAAAGATATCACAGCTAAAGACCAACTGAATACCCTAGATCATAAGGGGGGCAGTTGTGTATACAGAAAAGAAGATACAGAGAATCCCAACTACAGTGAAGATTGAACTATGAATAGATTGAGAAGGTGGCAAACAAGCAGATATGTCAATATTGACTGCCAGCTTAGATGTGCCACAATCCAAAATCTATAACAATGCCTGTGGTGGTGGTGTGGGTGGGGGGGGTTGACCATGCAGTTTGACTGTTGGTAACATAGATTGGGAAGGTGGCAAACAAGCAGGTATGTCAATAAACAAATCATGACCATGCA
Organism: Camellia sinensis; assembly: GCF_004153795.1. Classification (NCBI taxonomy): domain Eukaryota; kingdom Viridiplantae; phylum Streptophyta; class Magnoliopsida; order Ericales; family Theaceae; genus Camellia; species Camellia sinensis. The sequence continues at coordinate 1,083,846 of NW_021027094.1, read as the reverse complement.
GTTTGACTGTTGGTAAAATAAAAATATACTCAAGTAGGACTGAAGCTAACTTTTAAAACAAGTATATATGATACAAGATGAGGAAGGGAATTTCAATGCAAAAATCTCTAGGCAAATGCTGGTTCTCAATAAGCACTGAAGAAGAGAGGGAAAAATATATATATATATATATATAAGAGAGACACCTACCGGCGTCGCCAAATCTATGTGTATACACATATCTATATACATATATGAGAGAGAGAGAGAGAGAGAGAGAGAGAGAAATGCTGATTCTCAAACTTACCGAGATAAAATCAAATGCTTTGGTCTCCTCTTTCTTTGAATTGTTCATCACAGAACTGGGAGTTCAGGTCGGACTATTTGGATTGAAAATATCAGGAAGAGGTGAAGAATATACTCCTTTAGTTCCAGCAGCATGACTGACACCAGTGTTTTGAGATTGCAGATTTCCCACCTGTTGGAAGTTTGACATTGTTGATAAGAACTGCTGCTGGGTCAAGAAATTCCCCATGGCACAATAATTCACTGGCTGAGAAGGAAAAGCAGGACTGAACATTAAGCCAGATGGTATATTATATGCCATAGGACCCAAAGAAAACATAGGATTCACATTCATCCCCGCTGCTTGAGAACCATCAAGTATTCCATTGAAAACATTGTTAGAAACTAGGTGATTGGGATTCATGGTGGAGTCTCAGAAGATGGTTTCAGAGTGTGCCCCAGGGAGGCCCCTTTCTGTTGAGTCATTGAGGCATTTTCACTGATTGGCAAACCAGCCATGAAATCATGAACATCTTTTTATGATTTTCCTCCTGCTGTGGACCTTCAAAAGTGAGCCCAAAAATATCAAATAGTTCAGGTCCATTTCCATTTCCATTTGCTGCCATATGGACCTCATTTGTTCCTGGTTTATCAGCATTCATTCCAGAAAAAATATCAGTCACGTGTTCTTTATCATCATTGGTGAGAAATGAGACATCAGCAAATGGGTCATCATCATTTTTATGTTCACTGGCACTCACACCAGTGCCTAAACTGTCTCCAAATAAATCATCAAATATGGGGACCGTTGCTGTCTTCTGTTCCAGAATGTGTTGGTCGCTCTGTGTTTTAATAAAATCTGTTGCAGTATTGGAATCATCAGGAACACTGGTGTCTATTAAGTCGGGCATCTGAACAGTACTGCTCTCGGATTTTATTGGCTTTTCTGGATGACCCATTCCACTGCATGTCTGTTCTCCACCCAGAAAGTTTTACACCTGCACATAAAATACCACATATGTTTCTTTAAACTACAAATTACTCCACAAATAGACTTGCACCATGAACTCACAATATAGAAATCTCTGACAAGCTACAGATAGCATTGGACAACTCTACAATAAAATTAAGAAAATTATCATATTGTTTTGACAGGTAGATCATATTCAAAACAAATTAGAAGGAGCATAACCTCTGTACACCAGGTGTATACAATCAAACTAAAAACATCCAAGAAACAGAGCTCTCCCCAAAAAAATTTCAAGAGCAAAATAAGCTTCACAATAGTTTCCTCAGCGCCTGAAATGGAAACTAACAGATTAAAGACATTCAATCTGGATTTTGACAACTAACTTCTCAAAAGTATGCTCCACATGAAGCACGTGGGTGCTACCATCCAAGCTTTAAGGACTCCTTGGAAGGGCACCCACCTGCCCAAGATTGAATAAGCACACAACCGAGGCCGGCATAGACCAGGAAACACCAAAAATGGGAGGAGAGAAAAAAGAACTCCATAGCTCTCTCGCCACCTCACAATAAAGTAAGTGGTCCACCAACACCTTGTCTTTGCGGCACGTGCAACACCAATTAGGAAAATAGAATCAAGAGCAGCTATCCACACAAAGAAAGGCACCTACAACGAAGCCCCTGACTTCCAAATGTTTTCCCAAGGAAACAATTGCTTGATTCCCCCCCCCACAAGGACAGATGGAAAGATTTAAGTGAATTTTCCATTCCCTCCCATTATGGATTGTATCATATTGCTGATATTGGTGATGGTGACAATTTGTAGTCAACGATAGAATTCCATCAGATTGTTGATTATGTTCTACTCCACACATTCTATTGAGTAAAATAAAGATAAAACACCAAGGTAAAAGATAAAACACTAAAGGCACGTTTGGTTACTTGATAAGGGTGGGAGGATTTGATTATTTATCTATGAGACCCATTTATGCCACGTTTGGTTGCACAATTTGACTATGGGACAATGTGTCTGAATATGACGCTTTATTAATCCCCCACAAACGGGGGATAAACTCAATCCCGTGGTTTGACCCTTGGACTCCAGGGGATAAAGTGGAACAGGATAAAAACCTATGGACAAAGTTCCCAAGCATATAATAATGCCACCCCCAATCTAGTCCTCCGCAAATATAGAATGGGAAACTATGCATTATCTTCCATAATCCTCTTTATCCCATGGGATACATAAAACCCCCACCCATCCAAGGATGGTCCTATCGCCCATTTATCCAATCCAGTAACCAAACATGGCCTAAGGACTCACAAGCAGAGTTTATAACAGTTCCTTATCATGTTCATAAGAATTATAAAAAGTAAATTTAGCTCTCAATATGAGAAGAAAGAAAAGGAAGTTGGACAAAGTGAATCACCATGAGAGTGAAAGTGACTGGCCAGCAGAAATCAATGACGAAGCCGATAGTTGGGCTGATATAATGAAATGTCTTGATACGGTTCATATTCTTGAAACTTTTCTAACAGTTGTTAAAACTGTTTTTACCTTCATCAGATACAAGCATATATTGAAAAGACATGCTCTCCACAACTGGTATCTCCTGTATTCCTATTACCAAATTGAAATCACCCAAAAAGATATTTAGGCATATGATATAGGTTTAAATCTAAAAAAGGTAGGGGGCACTTTTGGTATTGTCTCATCTCTGCTTTCTGTTCTCAAACAAAAAACAAAAATAACAAATAAGAAAACTGATTCGTAAAACTTGTTTGGCAAATTGTTTCTAAAAAATATTTTTTGAAAAATTCTTAAAACACTTTTTTAGAAAACTTAAATTGTTTTTTGAATTTTCAGAAAATCGTTTTTGCACAAAATTAAAACGATATAAAAAAATGGTGTTTTCAAACTTTTCGTTATTTTTATTTTTGAAATACAAAAAACAAAAACATCAAAAAAGAAAACTATACCAAGTAGGCCCTATCATATGACTTCTATCACAAAGTAAAATCACCTCTTTCAAATTGTCAATTACAAAAAAATTCTTAGGTAAATAGGTCGCATTAATGCCATCCATTCCACCCCTCCCCCAAATTGTGAAGCAGTAAATTCAATAAATTGACCAAACTTTACTAAAATTTCCAATTGGAAGGACCAAAATTCACAAACGGTACAGTCTTCCCCACATGGAAGACCAAAATAATTATCAGGCAAGCCAATCACAAATTATGGGCCTACCACTTCCTCAAGCCCCAATTACCTTGATTGAGGCAGTAATTGTTCTTTTAAACTGATTTTAAGCCAAAAATAAATGAAAGATCAACTTGAGATTTCACACTCTATCAAGACAAGTAAGATAGCAAAGACAGTATCATTTGCAAATCACCAAAATTCTCCATCACCTTATGCTCTAAATTTCACTGTAAGACCCTAAAGCCAAGTTCTCATCTTAGGCCAAAATTCTCCATCAAAGGTAAATTGAGTAAACTATAGTTCGTCTCCGGGAAATTCTATTTCCACCACCCTGATAAACTCAGTGAACACACTTAATGAAAAATTAGATTAATGACAATTATATCCTAATTAAAAATTACTATAATAGCCATTGATGAACACTCCTAATCTTATATATACAAATTCTTTATACACATCTTTTAGAAATAAAAATATCTCAATATACACTTTTTCTTTTGTAGTCACTTTGCTGGGGTGCTCTAACGTGATATTGCAATCTGGGTGTCGTCCAACTAGCAAGGTTTCCTCAAATTCTTGAACTTGGTCGCTATTTTTAAGGGGATTGAAGGGTTTGGGATCAGGAACTGAAGGTGGGTTGTCGAGGAGGAAGATGTTCTTGAGGATGGTGTTGTTCTTGAGGACAGTGAATACAGGGATTGTCTTCTCTTGTTCTTGTGCTTCTTCTCTCTTATCAGAAGCAGCCATGGTGGGGGCAAAAGTTGCAGAGAGAGAGACAGAGAGAGAGAATTGATTCGGAGGTTAAACTACGAAGTTATGAATTTTTTTCGGAATTTAACGGACGAAATTATGCATAATATTCGGAAATTAAGTTCCGAATGAAACACATATATTCGGAAACCCAGTGCCGAGCACTTCCAGCTACAAAACAAACATACTGTCATGCCAATGGAGTGAAGAGAGATCCGAAAATTGTCAATCTAATAACAAAATGATAAATGTAATAATAAAATTGAAAGATTTCTTACCTTAAACAAGGTTTTCAACAGTGTTTAGTACATATTCAATGGAGCTCTTGAAATCTTCAATGGAGGTGAGGAAAGTGCAAAAAAATTTTATTTTTTTTTAGTTTCCTGCTTGAACTTCTTCTTCTTCCTTCCTGTCTGAAGTACAAATGTAAATTGGGGTCACTTTGGTCTTCACGAGAGTGGGTGGAAATTAAAGTATGTGTATTTTGAGGGTAAAGTGTGTGTATATGAGTGAAGGATTTATTTGTAATTTTAAGGATGTGAAATTAACTCAAGCTTTTAATACTCTATAAAATGCAATTATTTTGTTCACCTATTTAGCTAACAAAATTTATGAAGACCCAACTATTAAGCTAACAATATCATGTGAACATACTAATACTACATAGTTTTTTGTTTCTATTGTTATGCATTCAATTTGGGGGAAAAAAAAAATACATAAACATACCCATAAAATAAAATTGAACCTAAAGTAAAACAAATATTGGTGGCCTATGTAACCTAGTTCTATATCAAAAAAAAAAAAACCATTCGTCACTTCAGGACTGAACCTACAAAAATATTTCATCAATAAAGTCCCGAAATCAATGCATTTATTCGGAATTAGAGCACTGAAAATATAGAATACATTCGGTTCTGGAACAACGAAGTTATCTATTTTTTTCGGAAGTCAATGGACGAAATTATGCATAATATTCGGAAATCAAGTTCCGAATGAAACACATATATTAGGAAACCCAGTGCCGAGAACTTCCAGCTACAAAACAAACATACTTTCATGCCAATGGAGTGAAGAGAGATCCGAAAATTGTCAATCTAATAACAAAATGATAAATGTAATAATAAAATTGAAAGATTTCTTACCTTAAACAAGGTTTTCAACAGTGTTTAGTAGATATTCAATGGAGCTCTTGAAATCTTCAATGGCGGTGAGGAAAGTGCATATTTTTTTTATTTTCTTTTTGTTTCCTGTTTGAACAACTTCTTCTTCCTTCCTGTTTGAAGTACAAATATAAATTGGGGTCACTTTGGTCTTCACGAGAGTGGGTGGAAATTAAAGTGTGTATTTTGAGGGTAAAGTGTGTGTATATGAGTGAAGGATTTATTTGTAATTTTAAGGATGTGGGTTGAGATAATTACATAATAATTAAATTAATAGGGATGTGTATTGAGAAAAGATTTGCCCTGAGTTTATTAGGGGGTGGAAATAGAATTACCCTTCATCTCCAGGCCTGATCATTCTAATTACCCTTGTTCAATGAAGGTTTATTAATTAAAGCTATGGCCTGTTGAATCCAAAATCCACCTCAAAAATAAATCTATACTATTATATATGTGAAGGCTTCTCAATTTCAGAACACCTTTGCCACAATTATCTAGATGCCAATCCTCTAGGAACTTACCTCCTTCTAGAGTAACTTTGCCTGTATCTTCTAGACAATCAACTTCTGATCCATTAGAACCTGTGATAGGAGTCAGAATATTCGAAAATTTATATAATAGAAGGCCGGGAAATCATAGGGAAAGCCCCAAGTTATGATTTGGTTTGGTAAAGTGCAAATTTTGAATTTACAATTGAAAGAATGGAAGAGATACGTGTGCTTAACTTTCTTTTTCCTGTTAAACAAGGAATAGAGATGGATCAATGACTGAGATTGAGATCACTTCAAAAAATCAAGGTTTAAATTAAAACAAATTAAAATTAAAACTCAAGATTCAATTTGTTAAGAGTCAAACCTAAGTACTTGTTTTTGGTATTTTCCCTTTATTTTATTCAAAATGACAAACCACTGGTAGATCTCTCTTATCATTTTGAGAACGTATTGGCTGACCAATACAGATGGGATAGTACATGATTTCATATTGATCCACCAGTACAACTATAACAACCAACGTGACAGATGTTCATTTTGACAACACCTGTTGATTTGATTTCTTCCAACACAAACAAATATACAAAACAACAAACCATTTCACAGCTTCTGTATTTTTCCAAGTGTAACATAAATGCTACCGTAAAACTCATAATGTTCTGCATTCACATTATTTTACGAAGTGTTCTTAACATGAGAGTATCATTGTATTGAAAGAATAATCCAGAAAATCGGGTCCAACAAAAAAAGCTCTTCAAACTTTCACAAAACCTGGCAAAGTTGCTCAATTATCTATCATCCCCTCATTTTTTCTCTTCAGAAGCTTCAAGATCACATTCCTTTCCAAATCCGAGTTCTGACATGTCTTGCTTTGCCATCAAGTTCCTGCATACGTCAATAAAAACTTTTACTATAGCCTCAATACTGAAAATAGTTATTTACTATATCATCTCATTTTGCAATACTCCTAAAGACAAATTGTGGGTTTTCTTCTATCATTTAATGAGCTATAGAGCAATCAAACAGATTTGGAACCATGGTTTGATAGTTCCACAAACAACAGCCGCTGCCTGCCCTTATTTATAGTTCAAAAACCATAACGTTAAGGACGTTTTAACGTCCTCACGAATAAAGCAAACACAGTAGATGTAAGCAACCATGTTCTTTATGCATACTTGCATACTTAATTTTGTTTAACTATACTGATCTATAAGCAACAAAGAAAAAGAAAAGATACAGGCAATGGATCATCTATACGTAGAGCACTACAATTTTATTTTATTTTTTTAAAAGTGATGTAATAGTAAGAGAGAATTAATCCCCAGGCATAGAACTACAAATTATTTTTTAACATGGGAAACATAATTGCATCAAACAACCTTCTGTTAAGGCAATTCTTGTCACTAGTATCTCAAACTGCTATTTCACAAATTGAAGTAAAATCCACAAGCATATATGATACTTGAATCATTCTCATTCATATAAAAAATCTTTCCTCTTAAAGCAGTTTCTGAAGACACCCTACATCAAACTGCAACCTCATAGAGATACAAGGAAAATTTATGTAACAAATTCGAAAGAGGTTAATTCTATATCAGTATAAGTGTGAGTACCAAATTTCCCAATTTTTGACTGAGACAATACAACAGATGGCCACCAGAGCACTATTCTGACGCAATTTGACTAGCAGTTCATACATGGAAGGAACCAAGCAGACCGAACAGAATTCTAAAACCAATTGCCTCTCCCGATTTACATTAAACCCTGAGCAAAGCTATGACAAGGGCTGCAATGCCAAATTTTCGAAATACAATAACTTTTTTAACTCACACAAGCATGATCTTACTAGGAAGGAAATGACCAGCCTTAAAATAGCTATACAGCCATCAGTTCCATAGCTGAAGCAAGATTTTAAACACAAAACAGAAATGATGTCGTGCAGACCTACCCTATGAGCTTCACCTAAGAAGAACCTTCAATTATACAAAATATTACAAACTTTCCCCCTTTCCAAAGCCTTAGTTCTGAATGATTGCTGTGCCTGCTTTTACATATCATACTAGATACTGAAACTACTTATACTTGCAAGGAATCTTTAAACTGAAACTACTAATACTTCTAACAGCAAGTTTAAGACTACTGAAAGTAGAATGCCAAAGAAGATGACAGATTGGAGAGATGAGTAAAGAAAAGCATTATTGGTCAAGCCTATTTGGTTGCTTTTCAGTGATAATGTCCCATAAGTTGATCAAAAGACAGCAGAAGGAACCAAAACAGGCTTAGAAATGCCTTCAATATCACAACCATTGCAGGATACATAATAATAAAAATCTTCATGTGGTAGCAGTGAATGTATGAAGCTTAAGGTATATAAATATAGTAAGGCATGATGAATTTATCTTAATGTTTATGACCACAATAGTTGAGGATGAAGATGGTAGTTTTATGCATGGTTGACATCATATAAGTTGCATAAAATCCTAAATTTGACATCAATAAACAAAGACATGAATAAGACCAGTAACAAAAATGAGTTAGAGAATCATCATTTTTTTTTTTTGATAACCGGGTGTCTGGGCCAACTTTCGCGCACCTCCATTAATCCCAGGGCCCTGAAGTTAATGACCAGGCAAGCCTCCAGTGGCCCTAAGGTGTAACTCAAACTCGAGACCTGTGGATTTTATTCTCTAGGCTTTACCGCTCGGCCATTTGTCTTGGGGTTAGAAAATCATCAATTCAGGCCTCGTTTGGCATGTGCTTGTTTTAGTCTAAAAGCCAAAAATTTACTAAAAAACCCAAAAAGTCTATAACCTATACAAAGTTGAAAATTCTCTTTTATCTCTACTTTTTGCATACCTTTTCGTAAAAAACCAAAATGTCATTCCAAACATACTAGTTTTTTTTACCTCATTTTTAGCCAAAAAGTTACTAAAATAGCTTGTTCTCAAACGAGGTCTTAATTCACAGTTCAATTCTTGTGTTGGAAGAATTGTCTTTCAAGACTACAATCCCAAAAGAGAAAAGCCAATAAGCATATAGAGAAAATGTGGAAAAAGAAAATAAACGATTTCTGTAGTTTCAATTTCCGAAGGTTAAGTACTGTAATTTTATCAATATCTACATTATATAGATGAAATTTCATGTCACTCCTTTGACAAGGCACTATATTATCTTGCCATTAGGTTTAACATCATTTTAGGCCCACCACATATCTAACCTAACGAGTGTAAATAAATTTCAGATGTTGGCTCTAAATAAGGCTCTTCCCATTATCTTTTTACTCTGTGTAAAAACACAAACTTCATTTTTTTTATTTTTTTTAAAAAAAAATGGAAAAACCAACAAAACTCACTTTTCCATGCGACATTCAAGGTACGTTTTGGAGAAGTGCCTACACTTTTCAGATTTATGACCACCGTATTTAAGACAATTGATGTATTCTTTCTTCTCCTGAAACAAAATGTAAAAATAAGCAATCATAAAAGTTGAGTTCAAAATCAACAAAGATATCATCAGGAATTCCGCGCAAAATGTCTACGAGTTGCAGCTTTTTTATTTTTTTGGGTGCCGAAAAAAGAAAAGTAAATAAGTTTCCTGAAGGAGCCTTTAAGTGATACTACCAGGTCACATAGATGCATGTGATCTAAAGGGAAGACTCCTTTTTCTGGTGGTACTGGTCTCACTCCCCTATTCCCACCAAATGCTCCACCTACAAAAATTACAAAGCTTTGTCAAAACACACACACACACAGAGTACACAAATTTTTTATTTTATTTTATTTTATATTTTAACTAAGATTAACTAAGAAAATCCATTTCTTCTACTGAATTTAACAGAAATGAAAATAGTCGACAGAGACTACCACAACATGAAGGCCAACCTAGTTTACGAAAAATAATGAAGTAAATTGATTGTTTCATAAGGTAGAAGGCGCACAAGATAATGTTTATCCTTCAACACCTCCCTCACTACGGGGGGGTGAGATATTATTATGATAAAACACTTTTCATTGCCAATGTGACAAAATTTTAAAGTAACCAGCTAGGACAGTCTACCTAGAATCCATATCTGTATGCAAAGTGATTACTAAGAATACAAAATTAGGGTTCTCAATATAAGGTTTTTGAGTGAATCAATCAAGAAATAAACTTTTGATTTATGATTAAGTTTAAATTAGGCATTTGCAATTCTGCTCTAGAAACATGATATTGACAAACATATATAAATAAATAAACCAAAAAATATGGACAAATATATGTAAAGCACAGACACATGAGCTCTTCAATGGGACTCAATTCACAGCTTGATTCACTATTTCAGGATATTTATGAATCTTTTGATCACATACATACCCACTTTACTATTGTTTTGGAAGAATAGAAAAAGCCCTAATTCTTATTACACCATGAATTCATATCATCATGGTTGTTTTATTGAAGCTGAATGATGCAAACTAGAACAATTTACAAATATATATAAATAAATAAATTTAAAAAAAAAAAAAAGTAAATTAGATAATGAAAACCTAGAGAGAGAGAGAGATTGACCAGCACTCATATGTGAGATTTTGGTTCTGCTTCTGTTACTTCAATGGCTGTCTAAAAGCTCTTTCTTTTGTTGCTAGTGCACCGTGATTTCCCCCTTCTCTCTTTCTATCTATGCTGCAGATCTGAAGATTACATGGGATCGATGATCATGATTTTTTTTGGGTAATTACAAGATCGCAAAATTATCAGACTAGATTATATTTGTCCAACTCGATTTTAATAAAAACAAATTTGGATAAAAACAAATTTGGAAAAGTATTGATAAGGTAGAGTAAAATGTAAGGATAATTAGGTTAGAGTAAAATACGAAATTGTATCATTAAAATTGTCGAGTTTAAAGTCAAAAAATCAAGCGTAAAAACTGAAAAAATTTGATCCATGAGGGGGTGTAAATATCACATTTTATTGTGTTTCGAGAAGGTAGTTTAAATAATGATTGAAGTATCATCCAATATCTTTTAAGCTTAATATGATCCATAATAGACAAAGGGTATTCAGGCAAGATTATGACATTTGAAAGCTCTCTCCTAGCAATATCTTCATCAAAATTATAAGAGATTTTCGGGCTCTCTGTGTTAAAGTTGCTATTTAAAACTCTTTGTCTCGTGTCCATTCTCTCCATTTTCTTAAGACAATTCCTATCCTGACCATGCAAATGTGAGGTTCCATGTTTCGAATTACCCCCAAGATGATTCTTACAATAATTACATATGATCTTTCATACCCCATCAATTTCTTCCTTCTTAAAGTATTGTCATACAAAACTTGGGTTTTTTCTAGTAGCTAAACTAAAATCAGAATCATCTACATCAAGAACATTTTGATTTGGGAGGGGAGGCTCTGATGATAGAAAGGTCTCGCTCAACTGATATTGGTGGTTGTAAACCATCAACGGGTAGTTGGGAGTTTGCTTGAGAATTTGCTCCAGTTTCAGACATTTTCAATGCTTAAAAATCCTAGAGCATCCAGCTTCAGACCATTAAATTTATAAACCTTGCTTTTCTATGGTTAATAATCTCTAGTTCACTTGGGTTCTCATTATACATGTATTCCAGAAACAACGTTATGTATCTTTATTAGTCACAAGTGTATAAACATATAAACAAGCGAAAACTTTATTTATGTACTTCGGCAAATGACAAAAGAACAAAAAATTCTAATGATAGAAAAATTTCAAATTGCAAGTGTTCCAAGGTCTTGGCAACTCTTTGCCCTCATTATCTTCAAGCCGATATGCCCCATTACCCAATACCAAAGTGATTCTGTAGGGTCCTTCCCAGTTTGGGCCAAGCTTGCCCTTCCTGGGATCCTTCTTGTTGCCGACGACTTTTCTCAAGACTAGGTTGCCGACTTAGAACTCCCTTGGGTTAACTTTTTTATTGTAAGCCCTGGCAAGCTGCTGCTGGTATGCTGCTAACTGAATTGCAGCCCTTTCCCTTCTTTCTTCTAGTAGATCCAGATCTCGGGCTAATAATACGTCATTGGTCCCATTCTCCACTCCTTGGGTTCTGATCCCTGGGATGCCGATTTCCAAGGGAATGACTGCTTCTGTGTCATAAGCCATGGCAAATGGGGATTTCCCTGTTGATCTTCTCGGCGTAGTCCGATATGCCCAGAGTACGCTTAGCAGTTCATCTACCCACTTTCCCTTTGCTGCTTGCAGCCTCTTCTTAACCCCATACAAGATGACTTTGTTAGATGCTTCTGCTTGTCCATTGCTCTGAGGAAAACTTGGGGTGAAAAAGTAATTCTTGATTTTGAACTTTGCACAAAAGCTCTTGATTAACTTACTGTCAAATTGTGTTCCATTGTTTGCAACTTTTGCTCTTGGAATCCCAAACCGAGTGATAATGTTCTTCCACATGAAGCTCTTTACATCAACATCTCGGATTTTGGCAAGGGGTTCAGCTTCTATCCACTTGGTGAAGCAGTCTGTTGCCACCAACAGGTATTTTCTTTGTCCAGTTGCTTGGGGCAGTTTCCCAATGAGATCCATGCCCCATTGGGCAAACGGCCAAGAACTGGATACTAGGTTCAGGTCTGCTGCTGGTTGGTGTATCAGAGGTGCAAATCTTTGGCATTTTTCACACTTCTTCACATAAGCTTCTGCATCTTTCTGCATGTAGGGCCACCAATACCCCTAGGTAATGGCCCTATGGACAAGTGATCTGCCCCCAACGTGGCTTCCACAAATTCCTTCATGAATTTCATATAAAAAATCTTCAACTTGTGAAGGATGTACACACCTCAAAAGGGGTCCAGTGAAGGATCTTCTATAAAGATGTCCCTCTGCTGTCAGACTGAATCTTACCGACTTCAACCTGATCTTGTGTGCCTCTTTGTGGTCATCTGGCAGCTTTCCTTCTTTCAGGAATGCAACAATTGCATCCATCCAGCTTGGTCTCATGTCTACACACATTGCTTCACGCTCTGTAGTCAGTGGTTCGATGCTCGGGCCCGACAAATAGTCAACCATTATTTTTCTTGCTTTTCCAGGTTGTACCGCACTAGCTAGGTTGGCCAATGCATCGGCGTGACTGTTATCATCTCGGCTTACCTGAAGTAGTCGGCAGTTCTGAAACAAAGCTGACAACCTGATGACCTCCTTTGCGTAGACCGACATCCTTTCATCTCGGGTTGCAAACTCGCCTGTTGTCTGGTTAACTATGAGTTGTGAGTCACAAAAGACTATTACCTTATCTGCTTGTACTGCTACTGCCAGTTTCAGTCCTGCAATGAGTGTTTCGTACTCTGCTTCATTGTTTGAGGCCTTGAACCCTAAACGAATCGATTGTTCTAGTACCTGCCCATCTGGAGATATCAATACTACTCCTGCCCCCGCTCCCTGTCAGTTTGAACTCCCATCAACGAACAGTCGAAAGGAGTCGCCAATATAAATGCTGCAGGGTTTGAGTTTTTCTTCCTTCCTTTGTTCCGTTGCCCTCGGCTGGGCTCCTTCTTATTCATTTGGACATCGTTCACCTTGGCTCAACGGAGCCCGCTGTTTGATAGATTCTAGAGTGAACTCGGCCACGAAGTCGGCCAAAACCTGGCCTTTGATTGCTATTCTGGGTCTATACTCCAGGTCATACTGGCCCAGGGTGACTGCCCTTCTGGCTATTCTTTCTGTCAGGTCTCCTTGTTGCAGTAAGGACTTCAAGGGGTGTTCAGTTAGTACCACAATTTTATGGGCTTGGAAGTAATGGTTCAGCTTCTTTGAAGCCATTACTAAAGCCAGTGCCAATTTCTCTACGGGTAAATACCTGATTTCTGCATCAGCTAGGGTTTTGCTTACATAGTAAATAGCCCTTTGTTCCCCTTTTTCTTCTCAGACTACCACTGCGCTTATCGCATGTTCTGAAACTGCTAAATATAAAAACAGCTCGTCTTCAGGTTCTGGATTTGAAAGAATTGGGGCTGTGGTCAGATATTTCTTTAGGTTGGCCAAGGCGGTTTCGCATTCTTCGGTCTATAGGAAGTCTGTGGCTTTCTTTACTAAGTTGAAGAAAGGTCTGCACTTGTCTGAGTTTCTGCTGATGAACCTATTCAGGGCTGTGACCCTTCCGGTTAGCATTTGTACCTGTTTTGCCAACGTCGGGCTCTTCAACTCCATGATGGCCTTGATCTGATCTGGGCTGGCCTCAATGCCCCTTCTGGTCACCAGGTATCCCAAGAACCTACCAGATCCAACTCCAAATGCGCACTTTGATGCATTGAGTCGGAGCCGATATGCTTAAAGGATTTCAAAGACTGCTTTGAGGTCGACCAGATGACCTTCTGGTTCCTTGGTCTTCACGACCATGTCGTCGATGTAAACTTCCACCTTCGGCCAATCAGGTGTCTGAACATCTTGGTTACCAACCTTTGGTAAGTTGCTCCTGCGTTTTTCAACCCAAAAGGCATCACCTTGTAGCAGTACAGCCCTTTTGGGGTGATAAACGCAGTCTTCTCTTCATCCGCGGGGTACATGGCTATCTGGTGATACCCCCTGTAGGCATCCAGGAAGCTCATCCTTCCATGCCCTGAAGTGGCATCCACTAGCTGGTCAATCTTGGGTAGAGGGAAGCTGTCTTTGGGATAGGCCTTGTTTAGGCTGATAAAGTCCACACAGACCCTCCATTTACCATTCTTCTTTTTCACCACTACTGTGTTCAATAGCCATGTCAGGTAATTTACCTCTCGGATGGCCCTAGCCTCCAGAAGTCTGTCTACTTCTTCCTCCACTGCTTCGACGTGCAACAATGTTGGTCTTCTTGCTCGTTGGATTACAGGTTTGGTCGGCCTGTCAACGTTCAGTTTATGGCAAGTGACCTCGGGGTCAATGCCAGGCATTTCGTAAGGTGTCCAAGCAAACACCTCAATATTTTCTCTTAGGAAAGCTTCCAGCTCTTTTTTCTCTTCTTCAACTAAGCTTGAGCCGAGAAGAAAGAAGCGTTCTTCATCCCGTTCCTGGACTAGGATTTTCTTCAGTGCTTCTTCACTCTTCTCGGCTGGCTCTTTGCCGACATCCTCTAGGACCTCTACGTCCTCGTCTTCGATCTCTGTCTTCTCTAGTTCTCGAATGCTGCAGGTGGAGTTCATTGCTGCCATGGAACAATTCTTTGCCTGCAGCTGATCTGCTCTGACCTCCTCAATTCCATGCTCTGTTGGAAACCGCAATAGTTGATGCAGTGTTGAGGGAATAGCCCCCATTGCATGCAACCATGGCCTTCCCAAGATGATATTGTAAGGGGAGAGTGTGTCGATTACGGTGAACTCTGTTGTTATCTTTCTGGTGCCTGCCTACACCTCCAAGCTGGTTGTTCCCAGTGGCCATGTCGGCGTTCCATTGAACCCGACCATTAGGCTACTGGATTGCTCCATATCGTCTGGGTGAAGGCCGAGCTCCTTGTAACATCGGACGTACATGATGTCACAAGAGCTGCCTTGGTCAATCAGGATGCGCTTTACTTGGCATTCCCTAACCTGGAGGGATACCACTGTCACGACCCAAACCCGCCCCTATGGGTTTAGCACCGTAATCGGCCAGTAATCCGAGATTACCGAAGGCCTACTTAACAGTAATACAGTAATACAGAGTACAGGGGCTGGCGGAAGCCAAAACAGTAAATAGACAATGTCCACTGAGTTGTGACAGTCTGTATGCAAAAAGACTTTTCATTCATATGCACATTCGTAACAAAACAGTATGTACAATATATACAATCATTCAGGACAGGCACTTAATCCCTATTAGAACAGTACAGTACATAAACATTCAGTCTATACAGAATATAAACAAAAATGGGGAAACACTAAAACACCCCAAAAGCCCTAGCTTGACAGGCTCAGAACCTCGCAGTGAGGCACAGTGGTTGGCTTGACAAAACTGGAGTTTACCCTGACGCTTCTAGCAACGGTTTGGTGCATGTACACCTACATATATATATATATATATATATGAGCAGTGAGCTAAAGCACAGTGAATAATATAATGCATAAAGAGGTTAAGAATGAATGTCCTTTCAGTATTGAAAACAGTCAATTGAATCAGTGTATCAGTCATTCAGTCATAACAGTCATATGTGGTACATCCATTAGCAGAACAGTACAGTAAACAGTAGGTTTTGAAAGATGAAACAGTCAATGATGACTATCATAACAGTAAGCAAAAGTTCCAAAATAGGACTGACAGAGATCTCTGTAACAGTAGCAGCAATAGTAACAGTAGTTGCTAAGGATGCTACAATATAGTTCAGAATAGAGCCTTTCAGTATTGAAAACAGTCAATTGAATCAGTGTATCAGTCATTCAGTCATAACAGTCATATGTGGTACATCCATTAGCAGAACAGTACAGTAAACAGTAGGTTTTGAAAGATGAAACAGTCAATGATGACTATCATAACAGTAAGCAAAAGTTCCAAAATAAGACTGACAGAGATCTCTGTAACAGTAGCAGCAATAGTAACAGCAGTTGCTAAGGATGCTACAATATAGTTCAGAATAGAGGACAAACATTCATTCAGTTAACAGTAAACAATTCAGAAAACAGTTCAGTTGATCATTCAGAAAATATTCATTTTCGAACATACCTTTACAATATTGTTACTCATAGAGTTATGGGCTACAGATAAACTAGAGCGCGCCTCCGAAAGCCAATCCTACACAGTTGCAGAATGAACACACACTAAGCTACACAGTTGGGAAAATAATAACTTAATCCCTATCTTGACTCGGTGTGGTTCTACCTCAATATCCTCATTAAGATGCCTCAAACTAGGCCTAAGAATGCCTAGAATGTAATGAGGATGCAAAGATGCACTTTAAAAATATTTTCAAAATTTTCAGAAAACAGAGGTCCCGCTCGAGCATGTCTTTCCCTGCTCGAGCGGACATGCAAACAAAAGGGTACGCTCGAGCGTAAACTTTCTCGCTTGAGCGGACTGAAAAAGTACTGGATGTGTGAAAATCACGCTCGATTGGGCGCTCGATACCCGCTCGAGCGTGTGACACAAGTCCTCGCTCGAGCGTCCAATACCCCGCTCAAGTGGACTGTAAAACAGTGTAAAGTGCTAGATGCACAAATTTCACGCTCGAACGCCAGTCACTCCGCTCGAGCATAAGTCCAAAATCTAGAATTTCCAGATTTGAACCTCAAGTTCAAAAACAAGTTTCAATGTACCAAATTCGATCCTTTTGGGCTAATTTTCTGGAAAACACTTCAAAACCCGTAGTATAACATGTTTCAAAGGTCAATTTGAGAAATCAAAGCCCAAAGGTAGTTCAATTAAATCCAATTTCAAACCAATTTTTATGAACATAACTCAAACATGACATGCATGAGTTTAAACCAATTCAAAGCTTCAATTACATGCTCTAATGAGCCAATTGTTCCAAAAACAAGATTAAATCATGGTCCATAACAATAATATGAACATGCATGTACCAAATTCCATGTAATCAACCTCAAAATGCAACAATGTAGACATGCATGCATGATATAAGCTTCAATTCAACACTTTTAAGCAAATTCTTGACTTAGCTCACTAATTAACCATGGACCATGCAAGAGCTAACTTGAATATATAAATGAGAGGATGAATCTTCTACCTTAAGTCTTCAATTTCAAGAAAGAAAGCTCAATTATGCAAATCTCCTACAAGATCTTCAAGTCACCAAGCTAAATTTGTTGAAATCACTCTTTTCCTCTCACTCTCTCTCTCTCTCTAGTCGGCTAGCTCTCAAGAAAAGGCTGATGAAATGTTGTGTGATCAAGTGTAACAAGGCTCAATATGTTTTGTATAAGGTGGGCCACTAGGTGGCAAAGTGGTCGATAAGGTGAACTCTCTAATTAGCATATTTTAATCTAATTTAATCATACCAATTCAAAGTTCAGATAAATACACCATAAAAACATATAAATCTCAATTAAGATAAAACACTAATCAATTTCCGGTTTAGCCGTCGATAAGGCCTTCAATTTGCAATTTAAAGCTTAAAACATGAACAGATAATTTAACAGTCAACAGATAGAATTGCACTTAAACAGATACAGACAATTAATCAGTTCAGGAGTTCAGTTAATTCAGTCAATTATCATAATCAGTTTCAGTTTAACAGTAATCAGTGGTTTATCAGTAAACAGTGGTGAGAGTTGTCACAGTCTTCCCTCCTTATAAAGAGTTTGGTCCTCCAAACTCAAATTACCTTCATTTTGGAAGAAAACAGGATTAAGTGGAAACAATTCAGGATATCTCTTGGCCATGTCATCTTCCCTTTCCCAAGTGGCATACACGCCACCATGGTTTTGCCAATCAATTTTCACTAACGGGATCTCTTTATTTCTCAACTTCTTGATCCGTCTGTTCACAATCTGTATAGGCCGTTCTTCATAAGTGTAGTCATCACTCAGCACTACACGAGTAGGCTCAATCACATGGAATGGATCCCGAAGGTATTCCCACAACATTGAAATATGGAACACGTTGTGCATATGCTCCATTTTAGGAGGAAGCGCTACTTGATACGCCACTGGATTGATTTTCTCAATAATCTCATACGGTCCGACATATCTCGGCGCTAACTTACCCTTGACTCCAAAACGAGTCTGGCCTTTCATTGGTGTCATTTTCACAAAAACGTGATCACCTACTTCATACTCTCTATCTTGCCTTCTGACATCCGCATAACTTTTCTGTCGGCTCTGTGCGGTTTTCAGTCTCTGTTGGATCAATTTTACTTTTTCTGTAGTTTCATACACAATCTCGGGCCCAAGCAAAGGCCCATCTCCAACTTCTGCCAAGCAAATTGGAGATCTACATTTTCTGCCATACAATGCCTCGAAAGGCGCCATACTAATACTTGAATAGAAGCTATTGTTGTAGGCAAATTCAACTAACGGTAGATGACTTTCCCAATTTCCCTGGAAATCAAGAACACACATCCGCAGTAAATCCTCTAGAGTCTGGATGGTTCTTTCTGACTAACCATCTGTCTGAGGATGGTATGCACTACTCAATCTCAGTTTAGTACCCAATGTTGTCTGTAAGCTTTGCCAAAATCTCAATGTAAACTCCGAGTCCCTATCAGAAACAAGGGACACAGGCACTCCATGCAATCTCACAATTTCATCAATATAGAGTATAGCTAATTTGTCCGCATTATAAATTGTTTTGACAAGTAAGAAATGAGCAGATTTAGTCAATCTATCAACAATAACCCAAATTGAATCCATACCTTTAATGGAGCGAGGTAAACCAACAATAAAATCCATAGTGATATGTTCTCATTTCCACTCCGGTATCGGTAAGGGTTGCAGTAAACCTGCGGGTCGTTGATGTTCGGCTTTAACTTGTTGGCAATGAAGACATTTTGACACAAAATCAGCAATTTCTTTCTTCATTCGCGGACACCAGAAATTCAATTTCAAGTCTTGATACATTTTCGTATTCCCTGGGTGGATAGACAGTTTTGAATTGTGGCCCTCTTGCAGAACTCTTCTTTTCAGTTCAGAATCATTCGGTACACATAATCTTCTCTGGAATTTCCACACATTGTTCTCAAATTTGAAATCCAGCCTCGGTTTGGATTCTCGTTCTTCGATGATCCTTTTCAAGAAGTCATCATGTTGTTGTTTCTCTTTAATCTCTTCAATCAGTGCCGATTGAGCAGAAATAGCAGCTATTGTTCCACATTGTTCTCGCAAAACAATCTCAATTTCAAATTTTTCAAGGTCACAAAACAACTCTTTCTGTCCAGTGAGCAAACAGGCTACGTTTCCAATCGATTTCCGACTCAGTGCATCGACAACGGTGCTAGCTTTCCCCGGATGATACAAAATCTGTAGGTCATAATCTTTTATCAGTTCTAACCATCTCCGCTGTCTCATGTTCAGTTCTTTCTGTGTGAAGAAGTATTTCAAACTCTTGTGGTTTGTATACACCTCACATGTCGCCCGATAAAGGTAGTGACGCCAGATTTTCAGTGCAAACACTACTGCAGCAAGTTCTAAATCATGGGTCGGGTAGTTCTTTTCATGCGGTCTCAGTTATCGGGAAGCATAGGCAATAACTCTCCCATTCTGCATTAAAACACATCCCAAGCCCTTATGAGAAACATCACTAAAAATGGTAAAACCATCCGTACCTGAAGGTAGGGTAAGAACCGGTGCAGTCACAAGTCGAGTTTTCAACTCTTGGAATGTTGATTCCCTTTGGTCAGTCCAGTCAAATGATATCCTCTTCTGAGTCAACTGTGTCAGTGGTAAAGCAATTTTGGAGAAGTCTTTGACAAATCTTCTGTAATACCCGGCTAACCCCAAAAAGCTTCGGACTTCTGTAACATTTGTTGGTCTAGGCCAATTTACCACGGCTTTAACTTTCTGTGGGTCAACTAAAATGCCATCTCTACTAATA
Source organism: Camellia sinensis (assembly GCF_004153795.1). Taxonomy (NCBI): domain Eukaryota; kingdom Viridiplantae; phylum Streptophyta; class Magnoliopsida; order Ericales; family Theaceae; genus Camellia; species Camellia sinensis. Next base: position 1,063,569 of record NW_021027094.1, on the reverse strand, counting down.
ACATGTCCCAAAAACATAACATGATCAAGTCAAAATTCACATTTACTCAATTTCACATACAGTTTCTGTTCTCTTAGGGTCTGTAAGGCAAGTCTCAGATGATGTTCATGTTCTTCTCTACTTTTAGAATAAATCAAAATGTCATCGATAAATACAACTATAAAATCATCGAGGAATGGTTTAAAAATTATATTCATTAGGTCTATAAATGCAGCAGGTGCATTGGCAACTCTTAAAAGCATAACTAAGAATTCGTAATATCCATACCTCGTTCGAAAAGCAGTTTTGTCAATGTCCTCTGGTTTAACTTTCAGCCGATGGTATCCGGATCTGAGATCAATCTTAGAGAACACTTGAGCACCCTGTAACTGATCAAATAAGTCATCAATACGCAGCAATGGATATTTGTTTTTCACAGTTACCTTGTTCAGTTCACGGTAGTCAATACAAAGTCTCAGTGAGCCGTCTTTCTTTTTCACAAACAAGACAGGTGCGCCCCATGGCGAAGTACTGGGCCTGATGAACTTCTTATTTAACAATTCTTGCAGTTGCACTTTCAATTCTTTCAGTTCAGTCGGAGCCATTCGGTAAGGAGCTTTAGATACTGGCTGTGTACCTAGAATCACATCAACGGTGAACTCAATCTCCCTGTCAATCAAATCCCCTGGCAGATCATCTGGAAAAACATCTGAAAATCCTCTGACTATAGGAATACTGTTCATATCGGTTTTATCATCAGTAGGTACAGTCTATACAGAACATAGATACCCTTTACACCCCTTTCTAATCAATTTAAAGGCTTTCATAGAAGAAATCAGATACGGGGGAGGTACTACTCCAACTCCATTAAACACAAATTCAGGCAAACCAGGAGGACAGAAAACTACTTGTTTCGTTACACAGTCTATGGTAGCATGATACTTTGTTAACCAGTCTATCCCCAATATTACATCAAAAAGGTCAATGTTCAGAGGCAGCAAATCAATATACAGATGCATATCCCCAACAATAATTTCACATGCAGGGTACATATAAGCATAAGTCATAGATCCCCCAACAGGTGAAGATACAGCTAACAAGTAATTCATGGGTTCCAGTGGTCTATTCAATTTTCGCAAAAAAGCATGCGATATATATGAATGTGTAGACCCCAAATCAATCAAAACATACGCATTTTGAGCACAAATTGAGAGTATACCTGACACGACGGTCTCGATATTTTGTACATCTCCCGGTACGAGTGCGAACACTTGGCCTTGCCTCATAGGCTCTTTCCCAGTAGCTTTAGGGTTGGGTTTTGGTGGTGCAGCTTTACTATTGCCCTGAGGAGTGGAAGGGCAATCTTTGACCATGTGGCCCACCTTGCCACACCTGTAACAAGCACCAGATAATTTATAACAAACCCCTTTGTGTTTCTTACCACATTCAGAACAGGGCGGTATAGAACCATTTCCCTGACTAGAGCTGGTGGTTGACCTTGAGTTTTGCTTTTTGTTCAGTGGGTTGTTTCTGCCTTTCTTGAATTTAAAACCCCGTTTCTTCCCGCGCCACTCAGTTGCAGGTGTTTCAGTCTGTCACGAAGCTTAGATATTTGCTTCGGCCATAATGGCTTGGTCAAGAACATCCACATATTTCAGTAACTTCAAAACATTGATCCTATCAAGGATTTCAACATTAAGGCCGCCTTCAAACTTCCTAGCCTTTTTGTAATCTGTATCAACCATGTGTGGTGCATAACGGGCAAGTTCTGTAAATTTAGATTCATACTCAGCTACCGACATGGTACCCTATTTCAGTTGTTCAAATTCAGTCACTTTTATGTCCCTGACACACTGTGGGAAGTATTTCTCGAAGAAGGCTCCCTTAAACTGAGCCCAATCCATAGCAGTATTGGTGTAACGGATCAGCATCCACCACCTTCTAGCTTCTTCTTGTAAGGTGAAGGTAGCCAGCAACACTTTATATGTTTCAGAGCACGGAAACACTTCAAACAATTTTTCTGTTTCAAGAACACAAGCTTCAGCCTTTAAGGGTTCAAGGCCTCCCTGAAAGGACGGCGGTTTCATCTTACTAAATTTCTGTGTCAAAGCTATGATATCATCATTAACAGGTGGCTCTGGTTGTACTGGAGGAGGTGGGGGCTGTTGGTTCTATTGTTGTTCTAGTCTTTCAGTTAGTAGTTCCACCATTCTCTCCAACCTCGCCATTCTTGCCTCAGAGGATTCAGTTTCATCAACATTTCTTGCATTGTCCATCTCACTATAGGCAGTTATAACAATTATAAACATAGGCAGTTGCATTCTCAGACAGATTATCACATCAACAGTCATATTCATGTCTTAGCCACACACACTTATCATGCTCATGTAATGCCCTAATCACTTTTCTAGGACATCCTATAGCCCATTTGGACATGTGTGTGCGGTATAACTCGTGATTTAAGTATCGCCCTGATACTACTCTGTCACGACTAGGGATGCGCATAATACCGCCGAAACCGCCAAAATCGCACCGAACCGCACCGCCAAGGCATATTCGTTATTATTTGCCAATCGAACCGCCGGTTTTTGGTAAGAAAAATGGCAAATTCTAGTGACACTTTTATCAATTCGCCAGTTTCTATTTTTCTTCCAAACCGCACCGACCCGCACCGCTATTAAATCATGTTTTATAAGATTCTAAAAATTCTTTTTTACTCTAGTTTGTTTGTTGTTCTATACCTTAGAATATAGTATTATATTACAGCTCGAGGGGAATTCAAGATGTCAGTAATCCAAAATAAAGTTGGATTCCAATTCACTTTTCAATCTTTTTTTTTTTTTCTGGCCATGTTAGTTCACTTTTCAATCTAAATGCTTTTCAACAGTAAACATTTTCAATATATTGTAAACCATGAATGATATTAATTTTATGTATTGTATTTGATCATTGTAGCTTCCACAGATGCTTGTAATGAACTGATGGCATAGTCGTTGATATTATCATGTTGTTGCTACACTTGCTGCATCAGAAGAAAGTTTCGCAAGATGCTTAACATCACGGTATTTCTCGCCTTTTTTTTACTCTTTGATTTAAGTTTTGTAATTTGAATTATATTTTTTATAAACCGCCAATCCGCCCGAACCGCCAAGGCAAATCCGCCATTATTTGCCAACCGAACCGCCGGTTTTTGATAAGGAAAATGGCAAATTCTAGTAACACTTTTATCAATCCGCCACCCACCATACAGTTTCTATTTTTCTCTCAAACCGCACCGACCCGCACCGCGCACACCCCTAGTCACGACCCAAACCCGCCCCTATGGATTTAGCACCGTAACCGACCAGTAATCCGAGATTACCGAAGGTCTGCTTAACAGTAATACAGTAATACAGAGTACAGGGACTGGTGGAAGCCAAAACAGTAAATAGACAATGTCCAATGAGCTGTGACAGTCTGTATGCAAAAAGACTTTTCATTCATATGCACATTCGTAACAAAATAGTATGTACAATATATACAATCATTCAGGACAGGGACTTAATCCCTATTAGAACAGTACAGTACAAAAACATTCAGTCTATACAGAATATAAACAAAAATGGGGAAACACTAAAACACCCCAAAAGCCCTAGCTTGACAGGCTCGGAACCTCGCAGTGAGGCACAGTGGTTGGCTTGATAAAACTGGAGTTTACCCTGATGCTTCTAGCAACGGTCCGGTGCCTGTACACCTACATATATATATGAGCAGTGAGCTAAAGTCTAGTGAATAACATAATGCGTAAAGAGGTTAAGAATGAATATCCTTTCAGTATTGAAAACAGTCAATTGATTCAGTGTATCCATCATTCAGTCATAACAGTCGTATGCGGTATATCCATTAGCAGAACAGTACAGTAAACAGTAGGTCTTGAAAGACCGAACAGTCAATGATGGCCATCATAACGGTAAGCAGAAGTTCCAAAATAGGAGCTGACAGAGATCTCTGTAACAGTAGCAGTAACAGTAATAGTAACAGTAGTTGCTAAGGATACCACAATATAGTTCAGAATAGAGGACAAATATTCATTCAGTTAACAATAAACAGTTCAGAAAACAATTCAGTTGATCATTAAGAAAATATTCATTTTCGAACATATCTTTACAACATTGTTAGTCACAGAGTTTTGAGCTACAGATAAGCTAGAGTGCGTCTCCGAAAGCCAATCCTACACAGTTGCAGAATGAACACACACTAAGCTACACAGTTGGGAAAATAATAACTTAATCCCTACCTTGACTCGGTGTGGTTCTACCTCAATATCCTCATTAAGATGCCTCAAACTAGGCCTAAGAATACCTAGAATGGAATGAGGATGCAAAGATGCACTTTAAAAACATTTTCAGAATTTTCAGAAAACAGAGGTCCCGCTCGAGCATGTTTTTCCCCGCTCGAGCGGACATGCAAACAAAAGGGTACGCTCGAGCGTAAACTTTCCCGCTCGAGCGGACTGAAAAAGTACTGGATGTGTGAAAATCACGCTCGATTGGGCGCTCGATACTCACTCGAGCGTGTGACACAAGTCCTCGCTCGAGCGTCCAATACCCCGCTCAAGCGGGCTGTAAAACAGTGTAAAGTGCTGGATGCGCGAATTTCACGCTCGAGCGCCAGTCACTCCGCTCAAGCGTAAGTCCAAAATCTGGAATTTCCAGATTTGAACCTCAAGCTCAAAAACAAGTTTCAATGTACCAAATTCGATCCTTTTGGGCTAATTTTTTGGAAAACATTTCAAAACCCATAGTATAACATGTTTCAAAGGTCAATTTGAGAAATCAAAGCCCAAAGGTAGTTCAATTAAATCCAATTTCAAACCAATTTTCATGAACATAACTCAAACATGACATGCATGAGTTTAAACCAATTCAAAGCTTCAATTACATGCTCTAATGAGCCAATTGTTCCAAAAACAAGATTAAATCGTGGTCCATAACAATAATATCAACATGCATGTACCAAATTCCATGTAATCAACCTCAAAATGCAACAATGTAGACATGCATGCATGCATGATATAAGCTTCAATTCAACACTTTTAAGCAAATTCTTGACTTAGCTCACTAATTAACCATGGACCGTGCAAGAGCTAACTTGAATATATAAATGAGAGGATGAATCTTCTACCTCAAGTCTTCAATTTCAAGAAGGAAAGCTCAATTATGCAAATCTCCTACAAGTTCTTCAAGTCACCAAGCTAAATTTGTTGAAATCACTATTTTCCTCTCACTCTCTCTCTCTAATCGGCTAGCTCTCAAGAAAAGGCTGATGAAATATTGTGTGATCAAGTGTAATAAGGCTCAATATGTTTTGTATGAGGTGGGCCACTAGGTGGCAAGTGGTCAATAAGGCCAACTCTCTAATTTAGCGTATTTTAATCTAATTTAATCATACTAATTCAAATTTTAGATAAATACACCATAAAAACATATAAATCTCAATTAACATAAAATACTAATCAATTTCCGGTTCGGCTGCCGATAAGGCCTTCAATTTGCAATTTAAAGCTTAAAACATGAACAGATAATTTAACAGTCAACAGATAGAATTGCACTTAAACAGATACAGACAATTAATCAGTTCAGGATTTCAATTAATTCAGTCAATTATCATAATCAATTTCAGTTTAACAGTAATCAGTGGTTTATCAGTAAACAGTGGTGAGGGTTGTCACAACTACCAAGGCATCGTTATGTGGATGCTGCACCATCTCAAGGTCGGCTTCAGTAAAGGACACTGCTGATCCTTGGTACTCCTCTGCCCGATGTCTCTTCTCCCCGACTTGGTAGGCATGCTGTAAGTGCTTCACCTTCTGGGTCTCCCCCCTAATTTCGTTCTCGTTGACCTTTGAGTGGATTACATTAATTACCCGAGGTCCTCCTGTTTGAGGTTGCTGTGCTGGGAGAGGCAGAGCTGCTAGTGCCTGAGGCAGTCTTGCCTGTTCTTCCCTTATTCTGGCCTCATCGACAAGGTCCCTCAGATGGACTTGCCTCACCAGGTCTTCCAAGTATCTTCAGGGCTCTGCAGCCCTAAGTCATATGCCCATTTTCATTGTGGTAAGCACAATGCCTACCAAGGTTTATTTCCATAAATTCTCCTGGTGCCCTCACTGGTGTTCTGAAATAAGGTTGATTCCGAATTTTATCCAGGACTTTGTGGATTGGGATTCGAAACACAGTTGTCATTGCTTGTGCAGCCCTCAATTCTGTCTCCTGCTTGCTGGATCTATTGTTTTCTCGGCCTCGCTTCGGCGAGCCATTTCCTTTCTCTTGTTTTGTCTCCTTAGTCCCCGATGTATCTTCCTCGGCTCTGGCGTATTTTCAATTCTGGCCATGAGCTCTTCCATGCTTTTTGGCAGTGTCTTTGCCAAAGACTTTCGTAGCGGGCAGTTGTCTTTTAGGCCGTTCTTGAAAGATACGACCGCCACCTCTTAATTACATTCGGGTATTCGGTTGAACACCTCATAGTATCTTTTTGCGTAGGCCCTAAGGCCCTCATCCTTACTGATCTTCAGAGCCATCAATGCGTCTACCCTTAATGGCTGTAGCTTGTTTGTCACGAACCTGGCCACAAACATCTCGGCCAGGCCTTCCCAGGTCCTCACACTTCCCTTTGGTAGTTTGTGAAACCAATCTGATGCAATCTTCCCGAAGGATGAGGGGAACACTTTGCAGGGCAACGACTCGTTCCCACTATATAATGCCATTGAGTTCAAGTATAATCCAACGTAGAAGTTGGGATTTGACTTATCATCGTATATTTGGAACCTCGGCATACTGAATCTCTTCGGTGCTTCAAATTTGTCCAACTCCACTGAGAACGGTGTTCTCGGCTTATCAGGGGAGTTTACCTCGGCATCGGGGTTTTGTTGCTTCCTCTTGAGGTAATCTCTTAAGTCCTCCTCCGCCCAAGAGCTCGGCTATCTCCTGATTTCAATCTTTTTGGTGCACTACATTCAGCTGCGTAGTGAGTCCTCTTCGACCTTTCTCTATTAGTTGTGTCAAAGCACAGCGCCTGCCCCTGAACATACCGATGTTCTTTGGGGTCTGCCTCCTTTGTGTGATGCGTCCTCTGTGATTCTTCCCTTCTTGACTCTCCTCGTCCGACTTCCCTGGAATGTCGGTGAGAATGTCTTTCGCTCCTGGTGTGCTGAGGGGCTATGGGGATTGTTTTCTGCCCTCCCTTCTAGGCATTGGCCTTTGGAATCGGCGTGTCCTGCAGCGGGAATGGCGGCTGCATAACGTCGTTTTGCATCACAAAATTGACGATCGATTGCAGGTCCGCCAATTTGTTTGCCATCTCTTTTACCTCTTCGTCCCTCCGCAAGCATCTATCCTTCCATATCTAGAGGTCATCCTCATTGTAGTACCCACTTCAATTTGGCTTCTTTGGTACATCGCCATCCTGGCCGACGTCTTTGTTGCTGTGATTCTGGTCACAAGTTTCTGTGTTGCGGTTGTCTTCTTCGACGTCAAGGTCGATAGGTCTGCCACTCCCAGCAGGAGTGTCGTCCCCAATCTTTTCCTTCTGTCCGTTACTGGCCATCTATTCTTCTTTCTTTCCCACAGACGGCGCCAAATTGTGTGAGTGATTTTCTGACCACACTGCCAACTCAATATTCAACTGGAGAGTACTGGCAGAATAGATGACACCTGGCTGACCTGTAATAGAAAGAGAAGATTCCGGCGGTGGTTCGTCCACCCGGGGGTACTCCGACAATCAAGTCAGTATATCTCTCAAAGATAATCAATTGCTAAACTCACTATTCTCAGGATAGATTGCGTACCTTAGACCCATCGGGGGTGCCTTTCTTTTATAGTTAACTCAATCATTGTCCCAACAGAAGCCTAGCTTCAATGGACTTTAGCTCAGTACTTATCCAGGCCTCTTTAATAGATTGAGATAAGCTCCCTAAGAGCTTTATCCTTATTCAGGCTGAGTCCCCTCATCATTCTAGGACTCTTGTGCCCTATCTGCTTATCTCGGATTCCGACATCTTTGGAGATAACCCGGCTTTGCCGAGATCACCTCGGCGTCATGACCAGGACACGTGGCACCTCGGCTGACACGTCGGCGTTACCTTGGTCACGTGTTGGTACTCAGAAAATATATCCCCACAGAAATAGTCGATTTTTACCTTTTTCATTTTTGTTTTATGTTTTCACATTGCAGTGTAAATGTTTACATTAGTATAAGTTCTTTTTTTAAGACCAGTTGTATGTTAATTATAACTTGTGAACATTCATATTGTATTTTTGTATAAATTTTATTTTTCCGAAGGTTAGTTGTATGTTTGTTATTTATTGTGAACATTCACATTATAATTTAGTATGTGTTTTGTTTTTTCAAAAGTTAATTGTATATTTATTATTTACTGTAAACATTCATATTATATTTTGATTTTTATTCAGATTTTTTGTGGTGTTATTTTTAAAATTTTCAAATTATAAAAATGTTCAAAGTTCATAATTTGAGATTTTCTCTATGGAATGCGGAATAGATTTTTTTCCATGGAATAAGGGAAAGATTTTCTCTTTAGAATGAGAGAGATATTTTCTCTATAAAATGAGAGACTATTGTTATGTATTAGTTTTAAAATAAAAACATGTGTAAAAAATTAGAAATGATGATTTGACCATATTACATTAAATATGACTTAATAAAATACTTAAAAAGAATATAAATTAGATGAAATCAATATTTAGAAAAAAAATTTTATCAAAAAATGACCCAATAATAATGATGATGATAATAATAATAATAATAATAAACAAAGTAAGAAGAGTAACTTGATCCTTTATGTTAAACCGGGCTAGTTTTGTCGGTCTTCACTGTTTTCGAAAAAGGTAAAATTAATAATTTTGTAAGCATTAAATTAAAAAAAAAAAAATTTGGACCATGCTGCTCGGCTTGTAAGGCTCATCACAAATCCTATTTTAATAATTTAAATTGTTTATTTCTTAGACCACAATGTGTAGATTATTTATAAAAAAAATTAAATTAGGCCGATCTGATAATTATAACTATGTTAATTTATTACATTTATCTTTTAAAAAATGAATGATCTAATTTTTAAATAATATTTTTCGTTAATTTTTTTTAAATAAATGTTATAAAATAGCATAATTATATTTATTGAATTGATTTGATTTTTTTCATAAATAATCTATATGTTGTGATCTAAAAAATAAATGATTTGGATTATCGAGTCAGGAGCCACGATGGACCCACATACCCAAACAATACATTTGGACAACTTGATGACTGAAAAAATATAATTAATTTACACTTTTAATATAATTATACTGACATATTTTTTAATGAAATTAAAGCGATCAAAATTAACGTAATTAGAGCGTAAATAAAGATAAATATATATTTTAATAGAAAATAAAAGACACATATTTTCCATCTAATTTGATTCTCACTAAAATTCTTGATTTGATACAAATTACTTCAGTTGTTTCATCAACCTTTTATTAAAATATGTTCTCTTTTTTTTTTTTTTTTTTGAATCAAAATTGATGAAAAAAAGAAAGGTAAATTACACTAACACCCCTCAAGGTTTATGTTTATTACAGTTTTCGTTCTCATCTTTTAAAAATTACGTCTCCCTTCCTGAGATTTAAATTTTCATTACAGATTCCCCCTTCAGTAATTTAATTTTTTTAAATACCAATTTTTTTCTCACTGGGTAAATTACATTGACACTCCTCACATTTTAGAAATTACAATCCCCCCCTAAGGTTTAAAATAGTATTACCAATTGCTCCCTCGGTTAGTATTAGATGAAAAAAAAATTTATTGAAAAAAAGAATTAATTGGAAAAAAAATATTTGAAAAAAAAAAATTATTAGTAAAATTTTTAAATTTCTGCTTAAAAACCAACGTCAACTCATTTTTTGAATTTAGGTTTTTTTTTTCAAATTTACAAACTGAGACAACAATTTATAAACCAAAAAAATTATCAAACAAGTTTTTATGACAGTTTTTAAATTTTTTGTAAATATAAATTGAAAACTGAAAATAAAATGGTTACCAAACAGGTATCAGATGATAAAAATGTCGTAAAATTAACAAATAATTAAATAAGTTACCATCGTAAGAAATGACTAATCAAAAGATTCTTAGGCTATGCATGATTTGATTTTTAGAATTTTTTTTTAAAAATTAAAAATTAATTTAGTTAAGAAATAAAAAATAAAAAATAATTAACAAATGTCGTAAAATTATAAATGTCATAAAATTAAATTTTACGTTTTTTTTCCAACCAATTATTTGTTAATTTTACGATATTTTTATCATCTGAGGTCTGTTTGGTAACCATTTCGTTTTCAGTTTTCAATTTATATTTACAAAAATTTAAAAAACTGTCATAAAAACTTGTTTGATAATTTTTTTGGTTTATAAATTGTTGTCTTAGTTTGTAAATTTGAGAAAAAAACCTAAATTCAAAAAATGAGTTTACGTTGATTTTTAAACAGAAATTTAAAAATTTTACTAACAAAATTTTTTTTCAATTAATTTTTTTTGTCAAATAATTTTTTTTCAATGAATTTTTTTTCCAACTAATACTAACCAAGGGGGCAATTGATAATGCTACTTTAAATCTTAGGGAGGAGATTGTAATTTCTAAAATGTGAGGGGTGTTAATGTAATTTACCCAGTGAGGGCAAAATTAGTATTTAAAAAAATTAAATTGTTGAGGGAGATAATCTGTAATGAAACTTTAAACCTTAGGGTGGGAGATGTAATTTCCAAAAGGTGAGGGGAGAACTGTAACAAACATAAACCTCAGGGGGTGTCAGTGTAATTTACCCAAAAAAGAATGTATCTCCAATACTTCATTTATAAAAAAAAGTTTATCAAATTTAAATTTGACGAAAGATTTGAAATTTTTTCAGTTTGATGAAAAAAAATTTCTCTAAATTAATTTGATGAACATTTGATGAAATGATTGAAAGTAATCTTTTACACTTTTTTATTTTTTATTTTTCTCAAATTTAATTTTAATAGTAGAAAATGTGAAGGATTACTTTTATGTAAATTAAATATAAAATATGACCTATATAATCAAATCAAGAGTGTAAGATAAACCATATTTCGTCAAAATCTTAAGTGAGGTGGGAGTAATTTACCTTTTTTCAACGCATGTTTTAAAAAAATAAAATAAAATAAAACATGCGAATAAAATAAAATACAATATACTATTTACGTGATACTTTGGCAAATGAAATATTACAATACAAATAAAGTAAATCATTATTTATCTTGTAACTACTCGAGGCATTAAGGTCAAGTTTTGGAAGGTTAAATAAGTGTTTTTTTTGTCTTTTTTGATTAAAAAAGTGAAAGGAAAAAGATAATTATTTAGAATAAATTTTTGACTTTTTATGAAAATGTATGTAATATAATATTAATAGACATGATAAAATGTCTGTCTTGCCCTTCTCACCTGACACACCAGGTCAGACGTACGTGTCTAGTGAGTGGTGACAATTGCACTCCACTATGCAATGTAAACATAATTCAAACTTTTTTCCCAATTTCCTAAACCTGTGCAACGGTCAAACATATGTTTCTATTTTTTTATTCATTATTTTCATTCTTTTCTTCCTTTTATCATTGTTTTCCTAAACATGTGCAACGACCAATTTGTTTTTTTTATTTTCCTTATAACATTTTTGTTTTTATTATTTTTCATTTTGAAAGAATTTATTTTTTTAATTTTGTTCCATTTACCATTATTATTTATTTTATTCCTTTCCTTTTTTATTATTATTTTTTTTTGGTTTGTATTCTTTTCCTTTTAACATAATTTCTTTTTCTTTCTGTAGTCAGTACTTGTCCTTTTAACATTATTTTTTTTTCTTTTCGTTTGTTTATTCAATTTTTTTTTTCATTCTTTTCGTTATAATTTTTGTTTTCTTTCTGTTCCTTTGTTAGTCAATATTTCTTTTTTATTCTTTTTCTTTTTATTTCTTTTCCTACTAACATTTTTTTATATTGTTTTCCTTTTAACATTATTAATTTGGGTTTATTGTTTTCCTTTTTTTATCATTTTTAATTTGGATACAAAACTTTATCAACTTCCTGCTAAGAAGTATTACAAATTCAGAAAAGCAAAACAAATTAACAATAAGTGATAATATAGATTTGAATCTGAGTTACACACATTATAAATTTAACCAACATTAATGTCCGTTCAATTATTCGTGTTCCGCTGCTGGGCTAGTTGGTACGTAATGTTCGCTCGCACAACTGTCATTGCGGGGTCGGAGTCCCCTTCCTCAATCACATCGGCAACCCGTGTGTATTCGTCGTGGTCGGGCATTTCGGGGGCCACGTATTCGGTGCTATTTGCGATAGAAACTGTGACCTCATCAATGGCACTGTTTCGGCGTATGAAGTTATGTAACGCCATCGACGCACATACGAATATCACTTGATTAGAGAAACTCAACTTCTGAATATTCCGCAATGCCCCCCACCTCGACTTCCACGCACCGAATGTCCGCTCGATACAACTACGTAATGACGAATGTGCCTTATTGAATAGTTCGAACTCATTTTGTGGTCTTCGATTTCGATGGGCACTTTGGTGATACCTATACCCCTTGTATGGGGCTAGGTACCATGTCTTGTTGCTGTAGCCACTATCCACTAAATAGTATTTTCTTGCAACGAACATTTTTTTAAAAACATGTTATTTGAGAAAAATAATTTCCATCAATTTTTTTAAAAACAGAGCTATGTTTAGGTTGTGAAGAACCTAAATTTACACACACAAAAAAAAAAAAAACAGATAGTAGTTCGATTAAGCTCCCAACATATTTTCAAGAACCTAAATTTGTGATATACATCTAAAATTCACTACAGTTTTAGATTCATACAATCAATACCATTAATGCTAAATTGAAAAGAGATATCAGTCACAACAATAATTTAGGTATTGTTAATAGGTGCATAGATAATTAAAGAATAGGTGCATTGATACCAGCAAATTCATATAGGTCTTTTTTTTTTTTTAATATATATAATCTTCTTCTCCCATGTGCTTCCTTCTTGACTAGTTTTCATCACTACATTTTATCCAAATTTGGGCCTTGTGTGTGTGTTCCTAGTTTTCAAGGATTATTATGTTGAATTGGTCCTCATACTGCAAGTTGCTTCGTAGTCATACATATAGTGCCATGGCATCCAACTACAGGCACAGAATCAATCCCTGGTAAATTACATGGCAATTCAGACAGAGATTACACCTAAAATGCGAGGCATATTGATCAACTGGCTAATTACGGTAGCAAGTACGAATGTGTACTATGTCTTATATTATTTTAAAATTAAACTACTTTGTTAAATAAAATATAATTTTACCAGGTGCGGGGTGCGGGAAGCGATGTTTAGGTTCGGTTGCTATAGCGATCCCGGGTTTACCCTTGTTGTACAGTGATCCGGACATGTGTCCGTGGATGTTGGTAGTTGATTACTATTTTGTTTACATCCTTTTTTCTACGTATTTGAGTTATAGGATGTGTTGGGCGGATTTGTTTCAGGTTGGTTGAGTTTAGAAACCAAAACTAGTTGCCCAGATTTTTGGCCTGTACGGCTATCACGTGTGTCCCGTCTAGTGCACCGATGCAGTCCTACACAATGCACCATTACGCAGAAAGTATAAATAAAAATTCATGGTATATATCGTCACTGTGATATTTAAAATTTTGTGAAACAGTGTCACCTTGAATGGCCGGTATCGCCGTTGCGATTGTAAATGCGGGTGGCCCCCCTGTTGTACTTGCTCAGGCGTAAGACTCCTACTAGGAACCGCTGTGAACGGTATCATAACTTTCAAAACCTTATGGAAATGCCGTGACAATGTCTCCTTCGAGTGTTGGAACCGTTCTTGCAAATCTTTTAACTTCATTCCCTGCAATGCACAAATGAAAATGGCTACCTTCTCTTCTAGCGGAATGCCATGCTCCCGTTGTGGCAGTGTCAATCCAAAACTATGAAAAGTCTCGCATAACATCAAGAACACTGGTTTGGACATGCTGACAGCATCTTCAAACCGGCCTTGGTGCCCGTTAAACAATTCGTACATCCACAAACGTCCCGAAAGTATTGATGTATTTCGAGGTACTCTGTGATAATGGTTGTAGTAATATGTAGCTGCACTGTTATATGCCTTTAGCAAGTTGTGATCAGTTTCGACCACCATTTCCCGTGCAATTTCATTGACAGCTTCCCGGGATGCATTTCTGGGCACAGTGTAACTAGGACCTGCGTCATTTGCCATTTTGGAAACCTATAATGCAAAATATAAAGAGCCAAGCAGGTTTATCAAAATATACGAGGCTGCCTATCAACAAAAGTATAATGACTTTGGACAATAAAAGAAGCAAATTGGGCCGAGGGTAAAAAAAGAGACAACTACACTGATTTGTGGTGTTATATAAAAAAATGAAAGATGAGATGAGCGAAGATTGTGCTCGGACCTTTGAAGCCAAAGTTTCAACTGATTTGTGGTGTATATACAGAAATGGAAGATGAGCATGTGGTCTTATATACAGAAAGAGATTCTCTTCTTTGAAAGTGGGACCTTTGAAATTACGAAGGACAACAACTTCACGTGGTGTCCATGCAGATTGGACAACACACAAATTATTGGGGCGTGCGTAAGAAAGCCACTTAGAGCATCTCCAACGGTGACTCAATTTTTTTACCAAATCTGAGTAAAAAATGACCCATTTCACCAAATTTGATACCACTCACTTCAACGGTTCACTTTTCACCAAATCTATCCCTGGACAACCGGGTGGTCGACCGGCCGGTTGACCAGTTAGGCAAAATTTTTTTTTTTTTTTTTGTCAAACAATATCTCTAACATATTACTTGACAAGATCATCCATTGAGTTGTCATCGCTTGCATGTAATGTTGGATGACCGGTTAGGTAAATTTTTTTTTTTTTTTTTTTAACGGTTTGAACTTTTTTTCCTGAACTGTTTGAATCTTTTACTGGTTGACCGGTGTACCTCTTTCAACGGTCAGTAACAGTGATTTGGTAAAATCTGTGTCTCGTTCTCAGTTTGATACTTTTTTTTGCTGAAATCTCATTTTGATATCAATCTGGTGCAACGGTTGGAGCATAAAAAAGTGCCCTTTTCATCAAAATTTGAATCTGATACCAACTTTGATTCACCGTTGGAGATGGTCTTATTGGGGCGTACGTAAGAAAGCCACCAAATTATTGGTGTATACGAAAGTGTATATTGTGCCGACAAAACAGTTACATCAATGCACGAATTTAAAGCCAAATTATTGGTCTGTGGTATGCTCACAGTGTAGTGGGTCCTAGTATATGGACTCAAACCTTTGTTGACAATTTTTCCAATAGTGCTACAGCAAATTGACAACACTTCGAAAAATATAAAATATACATTGTATGGGCAAATGCTAATTTATGTTTTAATCACCTTGAACTCACAAAAAATTGAGAGAAAGAGAGAGAGATGAACTCACAAAAACACTTCTCAACTGCTAATGGAATTAAAGCAAGATCTTAATTAGACTGTTGCTTAATTGGACAGTTACTTACTAAAAAATGCACGAAATTTAAAAGGCAGCAACAAGCACATACTACAACATCAACATCATCACACAAATATTATATCAACTGATAATGTCCTAAAAATTCCACGAACAATGAAATAGTTTTTGGGAGGGAAGGAAGGATAAAGAAGCCACACAGAAACATTTATAAAGAGACAACTTATTTGCTGGACTGTCTCATAACCAGTCACCACCCATTCCGGAATTTGCTGCTGATGGGCCACCGATGCATTGCTCACGGGACTTCTTCGTTTGCAACCAAGCAATGACAGTCGCGTCTGTAGGAATCTCCATCATTAAGGCTTGATTTGCCGGGTTGTCAAGTACTGATTGAGCAAAAGGAACTAGCGGGTCTTGCGGATCGAGCCCTTCCAGCGAATACAACCTTCTGATACACTTCTGAATGAGGGATTGTACCGAATCTGCGTACTCATGTGAGACGCGGATTTGTCGTTGTTGTAATTTCATGGAGGATGCAAGGTTTTCCATACTACTCGCCAACAGAGAAGCTCCCTCACTCTGCTCTTTTTTCTGCTGTGGGTGTGTTGGGCCTGGCGACTTGCGTTTGCTTCTGCCACTTGTTGGTGTGTCGTCAGCGTTAATTCCCGATGACGCAGCATGCACGGTTGCCGGCGTGCCATCCTCTTGCGCAACAGTGTCGTGCACAGTGTGTTCATGCTGCGCGGAAGGCTGGAAAGGGGGTAATCCGTTACTGTCCTCGCAGTCTTCTTCAAGCGCCGCCGAAGTACCGTCATCGGTTGCCACAGGTTCGAACGCTGCACTTGGTGTCCATGCATATTTTTCGGTTGCCGTAGCGCCTTCGTACACCCTTCGCATGAGGTCCATGTGCTCCAACGATTTTGTTTTGAACTTGATCGCATTCTTGTCAACCTGGAGAAAACACAAAACAAAATATCCATCAATAATAATTTGTGGCAAGTGATGGTCATTTTACCGTCAGTAGAAACGTTAGAAATCATAGTGAAAAGGAAATTAATGACAATGAGATCTGAAAGACAATCAAGGTGACAATCCTAATTAATATAATTCTATTCTTAAGTACACAAATAGAAGCAGAAATTGATCCTATTCGGCAGCATGCATGCTTCACCAATTACTACTAGTTGTCATAATGGCTGGATACAGATTCCACTTATGCTCCAAGACTGCTAGGCAAAGTCAGGCCATTTGAGATGTAATACATGAAATTGTTGTAAACTGGCAGGTTTCCCAGTTGCAACAATTTTAGGAACATTTCTTGCATCTATGTAAGCAATGTGGACCATACCAACACTGCAAACTAAAGCCAAGTTTGGCTTTCCTAAAGCTTTTCAAAGTCTCATAAAATATGTTTCAGCATAGTAACACGTCGACACTGTTTTGACAATAAAGTATAAAGCTCGACTATAGAAATTAAAGGTCTAGTTAAAGGGTTGGGTTATCACATCCATTTTCAAGTAAGGGAAGATTGTGTGAATGACTTAAAGGCAACCAATAAATGATCTAAAACATATTTGCTCATATCTGGGTTGTTCCAATTCGCGCTCCCATTGCTCACATTTCTCCAGCAAAACTGTTCAATACTCAACGTAATATCCCTAAATCACTGAGCTTACCATAAAAGGAAAAAAAAAACAAAAAAAATACCACTTCAGTTTTTAATTGCAATACAGAAATTATGGAGCCATGAGAATATCCATATCCATTTCCACAATGATCAACAAACGTCAACAACAATAACCTAATGTATGCAAAGACAATGACCTAATTCCAAAAGACAACCCAAACAAGCAAATACCAAAGCAAAAAAAGTCATGAAAACCATTAACCCCACCAAAAAGTCGCAATGCATCAGCAACCCCATTTCGTCCCCCCTCCTTGCTTTAAATTAATAATTACATACGTGGTCAAATAACTAGCAGCGACAACATAATTCCAATAAGATCATAATATTCCCCCTTCCATTCATTATTCAACCACAGGAAGAACTTTATCTGACATAACTTTGATCGTTAAAGTTGTAATAATAACAGTTTAAGTATCCATGTAAATGACGTAAGTAAAACTCAATGGAAATGTTACCTTTTCGTAATGCGCCCACCAGTCGTCAGATGCTTGTATCAAACCCGTGGATTCATTGTAACTGATGCCGGTTGGCCCATGCCTGCTGTCCATCAGTTTTGACCACGACTGCCAATCCTTTTTCAGCAATGCGTACTTGTTCTGTAGTTGCTTGACGTCATGCAGCTTATTTGTACGGTCCACAAAGCCCTTGCTTACAGCTCTATATCCATGCATTGTCATTGTATGGAAGCTCCCCTTGAAACCAACGTCCAACTCTTTGATAACAAGTTCCAAAAAAATCCGCACTGTGTCGGAGTCCCAAGCTGCTTTATGCACGTTTGCGGACTACTGCTGCGTCTGTTTACTACCCCGCTTGCGTAAAGATTTGGAAGGCGTCGACTGCGTTTGGGACTGCTCCATTTGCGTACTACAATGCAACAACAATTATGGTATACGTGAAAAATCGAAAAGCTTGAAACTCATACTAGGAATAAAAAAAAAAACATATAAACATTTGTGAAACAGAGCTAAATTAGCCAAAAGGGACTGCAGATTATAGTGTAATAGGTTAAACTACTATTAATTTGAGTTTTATAGTTCAAACATCAATTTTTGTTAATCTTTTGTTAATGAAAATGAACTGATAGTTTAAATTAAAAACAAATCAACAAAATCCTGCATATTTTTACCCATTAAACTAAGATAAAAACAATGCATATTATAACTTCAATTTTAGAACAATATGGTTCATAGAATAGCTCATCAATTAGTGTATTTACAAGTAGTGTGCATTAACTAAAAGATTCATTCTGATAAGAACAAACAATCGAATAATTTGATTTTTTATAAATCATTTCTAGTAGTTGCCATATATATTGAGGGCTATGGCGTTCTAATTCTTTTGCTATTATGTGGTTGTTGAATTGTGAGCTTTTACCTGCATCTTCCATGTGTATACATGGTGGATGTGTTGGTGTTAATGGGTTAGATGATAATGATTTCAGGGTTTGACCTCTATTTTAAGAAATCAGAGAACAATTCGTAGACACACAACAATCACAACAACAACGACAATTAAGAATTTTATGCAACTTCAGAAAAATTTCAAGTAATTTCTCAAAAAAAAGCACAAATATAATTGCAGAAAAAGAAATACATGGAAAGGTTTTCAAGGTCCGACATCTTCTTCCCTGATGTTCTTTTTACCCATCTTCACAGAGAGATGGGTCGATTGTGAACTTCGAACCGAAATCGTGAGAGATGCTTACATCGTGAAACAGATCGCCGAACCCAAATGAACATCTTACAACCAGATCTATAGATCTGGTTTGGGTTTCGGATTCATAGAGGGTTTCGGTAGAGAGAAGAGAGGGTTTCGGTGTTAGAGATAAAAGAAGAGAGGTAGAAAAGAGGAAAAGTTTTGGAACAGAATCAGAGAAAGGAGAGCGAGAGTGAGAAAATTAATTTGCGTGGAAGAGATGTTACCTTGTAGTTAGGGAGAAACCGGCCGGCGTGGTGTAGATCTGGTCGGAAGTGATGCAGATCTGGGCGACGGATTGTCCGACAGTCGTCGGTTGCTGTTAATTTGCGATCGAGTCGAGCTCGGACTTCCCCACGGCTGTTGCGGTGCTGCACGGTGAAGGCTGCGACGGAACTCCGGCAGTCGGTGGTGTGGATATCTCCGCAGACGGATTGTCCCCTTTTGTGGCTATCTCTGCAGAACACTCCACTGATACAGAGAGAGAGAGAAAGAGAGAGAGAAGGGAATCTGCGGGTGAGAGTTTAAAGGGGTTGAGGAAGAAATAAAAAAAACAGGGGCAGAATAGTATTTTTACCCTCCGTAGGTTTCTCCCAATTTTGGCCGCCCAAAACATGAAAATGGGGTGACTTTTTGACTTTTTTGATAACTTTTTGACTTTTTGGCTTTTTCGTAGCATCCCAAACGGTGAAGGCTGCGACGGAACTCCGGCAGTCGGTGGTGTGGATATCTCCGCAGACGGATTGTCCCCTTTTGTGGCTATCTCTGCAGAACTGGACTGATAGAGAGAGACAGAGAGAGAGAGAGAGAGGGAAGGGGATATTCGGGTGAGAGGATAATATTGTGTTGAGGAAGGGATAAAAAAACAGGGGTAAAATAGTATTTTTACCCTCCTTAGGTCAGACACAATTTTGGCCGCCCAAAACATGAAAATAGGATAACTTTTTGACTTTTTTGATGACTTTTGGACTTTTTCTTAAGATTCCAAACTTGGCCTAAATAAAAGGTATTGCATAATAACACAACTAAATAATTAATTATTAATTTTTTAAAATAATTATAAAAACATTTTTTGGGTTTTCTTTTCTATAATTCTTCCGAACCGAACCGTTTTATTTGGGTCAACATTTGAACCGGGCGGTTCAATCCGGTTTTAAAACATTTCCAAGCACTCATTTCCTCCGATCTGTGTGTTTCTAAAACCCTAGATCTCCATCGCTATCGATCGACGCCTCAAAGAATCGCAATCGCAGGTAAATCTTGTTCCTTCAAAGTTTTAATCTCAAAGCATTACGGACTGTATCTCTCGTATTGTTTAGATCTCAAGATTCCAATCAATATTCCGTTTGGTTGCCGAGAAAACGGAAGAAAATGATATTAGTGAGTAGAAAATTTTGATTTTTTTGTTATGTTTATGACCTGGTTTTGGAATCATTCCTGAACTTAACCAAAGATTGGAGGTTCTTGTTCTTTCTGGTTTTAGAGAGAAAATTTTGAGATTCCGATCCTATATACGTGTTTCCGTATCATCTTCTCCGATAGGAGTTTGCTTAACTTGAATTCTTGTTGATGCATGTTAAGGATATGAATATTTCATTACCTATTTTTTATCTTTATTTTTATTTTGTTGTATATTTTTCATTTGTTGGCTGTAAAATATACATATCCGAACTTATATAACTGTAAAATAAAAAAATAGCATTGATTTCCAGAAGATTAATATTTTTTTTTATGGAGAACATTGATTGCATATACTTAACAACCATCTTACTTCCCGTTTGTTTGGGATTATAGGGAGGAGATTGAGTTTGATAGTAAGGTGTGACTACTATATGGGGTGCTTGTTTTGAGAGATGGAGAGGGGACTCCTAATCTCTTGGTATTAGTAAAGGCCTTGGAAGGGGGATTCGGAAGGAAGAGGTAGAGATGGTATTAGAAAAATAGTGAAGGGATTATAAATTTTTTTATTTTTTATATTTTTTATGTATTGAGAATTTTTTTAAAAATATTAATGTTTAATTTTTTATATTTTTTTATTTGTTTGATTATTTTATATAAAAATAATTTAACAATTCCTACACTAACAACTATCATCAAAACAAATACAATTTTACTGAATTCCTTTATTATTAATTTCCTCACTATGAATCTCCTTCATGCTACCTCTGAAAACAAATGGGACCCATTTGACCTTAGGGTTGCGAAATCACTAGGTTTACAAAGTCCCAACTACCAGTTATTGAGATAGATGATTGGAGTTGGTGAGTTTGCGTTGCATAACAATGATGTTGTGGAGCTGATCGATTTGAATGTGGAAAAACTCCTGCGAGTTTGAAAAGTCTCGAAACGATGCCACGGAGCCACAAACATACAGTTCTAATTGGTTCTCATTCAAGATCTTCATTAACAACCCAAAAACTGAAACTTAATAAAACGTTTAAGAGTAAATGTTTCAAAATGAAAGCATGATAAGAACTATTCATCTCATAGTCAACCTTTATATAATGAGTTATTGCTTAGCAAAAAATTGATCAGTTTACCTACACGCAAAATGAGTTAAAATTGATTCTTAAAGTAAAGACAAATGAAAATTTTAGTTTTAAAAATAGTGAAATTTCTTTGTTTTAGGATAGAGAGTTTTAATTTTTTCATTTTGGCACCATCAAAATTGCGGATCCCATATCCATATGAGACATTTGGTCATTTGTTTAGTAAAAAATTTGATATCCTTAGCATTATCTATTTTTAATAGGCACATGTAGACAAAATTAAAGAGTGAGTGAGTTTGGGAGATGCATGGAGGTGGAGATGAAATGTCCATTTTCTTCCTACACAATGGTTCATATGTTATGTAGAAAACCATTGTTCATAAAAAAGGATAAATAGATTATTAATTGAACCAATTCTTGACAAAATCAATTAATTAGGGATAGATATATTATTTTGATAGAGAAAAAAGAAGTTATGTGGGCGTATCATAGCATTAGTGGGCCTTAGTCTTGGAATAACCAATTGATAGTTAGATTTAACCAAATTCATAAGAAGAGACCTACCAACAGGACACATTGGGTATGTTTGGTTTACATTTGGGAGATGAGTTTTAGAAAAAAAATTTCTAAAAAATTGTTTGATTTGAGTTTTTTTCAAAAAATTTTCAAAATCACTTTCGCTCTCTTACACATCAATCAATCACTTTCTCTCTCTCCTCTCTCTTTCTCAATCACTTTTTCTCTCACACACATCTACTCAAATTCTCTCAAAATATCAAATCATCCTAAACTAAAAAAAAAACAACTCTCCCAAAATATACAACCAAACAACCAAAAAAATTTCTAAACTCTCTCTCCAAATTTTTTTTCAAAAACAACTCTCCCAAAAACAAACCAAACAAGTAAATCTCACTAACTTACCACAACAGGAGTCCGGGTCACAATTGGGAGTCAGGATCCTCTCTTTGATTTTTCTCCTTAACTCCCTAGTTGCTAGGCTATTGGGCTCACTTTTGGGTTCAATTTTGATAATCCGAACCGTTCATATTTTAAGATTTATTAAATATATCATACTTATAAAAAATTAAGTTGATCGGATATTAGAAATAGGGCTGTGCGCGGTGCGGTTCGGGCGGTTTGAGAGTAAAATTACAAATCGAATGGCGGGTTGGCAGATTAGCGGATTGACAAAATGTGTTTTGGGTGGTTTTTGGCGGATTGGAGGATTGAAGAATATTCTAACTAATTATCATACATTTGCATAATATATAACACTAATTTGTATAATATTTTTTAGATATATAATACAAAGTAATTTTACATAATATGTTTCATATATATAACAACTAATTTGTAATAAATTTCATATCTTAAATATCTCGCACACTCATTTTTACATTGATATTTCATTGGAGGTTAAAAAATATATATGTATTAATTATAGCGGAGCGGAGCGGTTCGGTTGGCGGATTATAAATTTTAAAGTTTAAACCGCGATTAGCGGTTAGAGCGGTGCGGATTGATGCTGGTTGGTGCGGTTTTAGCGGATTGGGCAGAAACCATGTGTTTGGAAAACTGTTTATTTAATTTAAAAAAAAAAATGATTTGTAGTTCGATGATCCAAACACATGCTTTTTGATATCCGATCAACTTGATTATTTATAAGTAAGATATACTTAATAAATCTTAAAATGTGAAATAAGTCGGATCATTAAATTGAGCCCAAAAGTAGGCCCAATGGCCCGGCAAATAGAGAGTTAAGGAGAGAAATCAATGAGAGGATGCTGATTCCACAATTGGAGTACAGTATAATTATCCAAAGATATTTGACATCTACAAAATTGAGTCCTGCCCTCCTATGTGAAAAGCAGGTGCATAACCACCTCCGGTGGTTAATTGGGGATAAACTCGAGTCAATTGACAGTGTAAAATAAAGGTTAAACTATCGAGACACTTACATCTAGTTGTTTGAGAGCTGCAGCAAGATGCAAGAGGGTGTTACCATCTTTGCCTGGAGAGTTCAAAAACGCGATGCCGTTTGGGATCAGCAATTCATCAACCAAAGTCTTCAAAACCTCCAAACGGTTGTACTTCACACACAAGTGCAGAACAGTGTCTCCTCCTCCTTCCATTCTGTTGAGTTTCTCACGAATTGACTCGAGCCGGAGTCAACAGTTTCACGACCTCTACATGATTGCCAAGTGGAGAGGAGTTCTACCATCTTCGTCTCGAGCTTCGCAAACGGCATCGTCCGCATCCAACAGCGCATGAAAGATCTCAACGTGGCCCGTTGCTGAAGCCAAGTGGAGAAGCGAGCACCGAGTTAAATCAAGCTCGCTAGCGAGTCCAGGTTTTCGACTCAGAATCGCTGTCGTGAAATTTGAGTGACCTCGCAATACTGCAATGTGCAAAGGAGTTTGGTGATGAGCGTTCATCGTCTTGAGAGAGACTCTGTCAAGAATGAGTGGATCTTCTTCCTCCAATCTCTCTAATTCAGGTACACTTCCATTTAGGGATGCTTTGTAGAGCCTTGTCTCCTTAATTGTTCTCTCATTCATGACGATTTTGATCGATTATTCATTTGTAGTTAGGGATTGAACTTACCACCCTTTGTATTGTAAGTGTAACACCAAATGTCCGTAGCTTTACTTTGTTAGACTGCATGTCCAAGAAGTTTCCTGTACTCTCCTCGAAGACTTGGACGGTGACTTAGGACTTAGACAATTTTATAATGATTACTGTCTAATTTGAGGGAATAATAATTTATCCTTTTTAGTTATTTATGTGGAAAAAAATTGAGCGATTAATTTTGCTGTTGTTTGTCTCGCCCAACCACACCGTAGCGTTGGGTTTGTGCACTTAATCCCGAGCTCTAAGTCAATTAATTAAGCTGTTGGTTTGTTGGGTTGATCGAGTAGATCATTCTTTTAAAAAAGAAAAAAAAAATGGATATTGGTAATTGACAAAAAATTTAAAATTAGCTTGAACAAAATAAATTTTGAAACTCGTTAATTCTTTTTTTAAAAAAATTTGAACAATTAACTAGTTAGCTCGTTCGGCTGGCTTATCACCTTCACTCTAGAGGAATTAGCAAAACCCATGCTAGATTTGGTTTTAACAATACAATGCCATGGGATTGGATGTGAAAATACCATTATACTCCTATTTCACAATTATTTTTTATATATTATTTTTTTTAAATGTAAATTCATAGATTTGATTTTAACAAATTGACACCACTATATTACTATACAAACAAATACAATTATCTTATATTTTTAATATAATATCACCACATTAGTAATTCTTAGGATAGTCATGGGACGAGCTTGAATTTGTAGTCTCTTGCCTCCACCCCCGCCTTTGACTCACTAGTAATTCATGCCTCTCCTTTTAAGTTATGTTTGAATCATTAATTTGAATATTTGAAAACAAAAAAGAAAAAAGTAGGTGAAAACTTTTTAAATTTTTTACACAAATGTATAATCCAAACACAACTTTAAAAGTGTATACCACAAATTTCTCATTTTGAAGTTGGAGTCTGTGTGTTAATTGTTGTTTGAGTTTGGCCTCGTTTGGCAAGTGACTTTTTAGCAAAAAAGTTAAAAAGTTATTAAAAAAATTAAAAAGTCAACAATTCATACAAAAAAGTCAAAGATTCTCTTTTCTCTCTACTTTTTGTACATCTTTTCGTAAAAAGTAAAAAAATCATCACAAACATACTAGTTTTTTTTAGTTCATATTTTAACTAAATAGTCAAAAAATTATTAAATTAGCCTATTTCTAAACGAGGTCTTAGTATTAGATGAGAAGTGATATAATTCAAAATGAGTTAAAAGTCAAATTATTCCTATATTTCTAAAACTGTTAGATTTTGTTGTGTGTTGTATTGAGAACCGTGATAAGTACGGTATATCAAACCTGGATCCGATGAGACTTTGGAGAGCCTCCTTGCCTACTCTGATGATTTCTTGCTACTTTCACGTTACTTTAATTTTTATGTATATAAATAGATAAAGGGTACTTCTTGCATTATTAAATAAGTATATTTTTTTATTTTTTTTATAAAAAAATATGTAAAAAAATAAAAAAGTGATGTGACTAAAAAAAGATAAAAGAATATACTATTTTAAAGCAAATTTCTATTGTAAAGTATATAGTATGAGCTAAAAAAAAATAATCCTCAAGAGAATTATAATAATTTTTTAATTATAGTAAAAATTACATCAATCCTGATGTAGTTCTATTTTGTGCCTGAATTAATTTTTTTTATGTTTTTTTGTATGTGTAATCATTTTTCAATTTATTTTAATTTTATTATTTACTATTTTATATCTCAGTCATCTTGATAATTTTGGGTGTATACTATTGTGTGAATGTGTGCAAATTTGAACCAAACCAGAATTTCTATTGTAGAAATTATTCGAAAAATAAAGCAAATGAATACAAAATTATAGTATATAGTATAAACTCATATTGAAAATTTCTATTTCATCATTTCATATATTCTAAAATTCTCTAAATTAATTTAATACATAGTGAATTTTTTTTAGAAAATCATTCTACACTATTTTTGTACGGAAAAGGCTATATAGCACATACTTTTCAAAGGGTGTGTACTATATGAACTTTATAACTAAAAAAGAAAATGACATAATTCTATACTTTCTAAGTCATAACAAAAAAAAAAGTCATAATCAAACATTAAATGAGGCATAACCAAGTATCGCATGAGTCATAATTAAAATATTGTCATAATTAAAGAAGAAAATTAGTTATAACCAAAGAAGAAAATGATATAATTAAATATGCATATAGTACACCAATTTCAAGAGGAGTGTATAGTAAAATTTCTCTTCTAGTATTTTGGATTTGTCTAGACTTTTGCGATGTTTTATTATATTTCAAGTTGTTATAAGATATTTTAGAACTTTTTAGAATTTTTTGAAACCTTCTAAATTCTCTAACTCACTTTGATCGGTTGGATGAGAAGGTATTTTGAAAAGATAGTTAAAAGTTAACTTTCGACTTTTAACCAAGTTTTTTTTGGCTTTTTCATAAAGTCATTTGGAAAGTTAATAAAAAATGTTTTTTGATTTTTTTGTTTAATATTTATTTATGCTGTCACATCACAATCAAATAATCAAAATATTCCCACCCAATTTAGGAAATTTATATTTTCACACATAGCTCATTTTGCAATTGGAGAGTATAGGTGTAATTTCAAAGGTAGCTTTTAGCTACTTTGCTAAATGGTTTTAATGCCAAAACAACTAACTTCTAACTTTTTACCCAAACTGCAAAACCCAACTTTTAACTTTGTTCCCAAATGCCCCAAAGTGGTCTCATCCATCTTTCTTTGTGCGATCTCATTAATTAGAAGTGCCATAAGCACGGCACTCTGGTAATTTATTGAATAATTTTCCTACTAATAATGCATACTTATGTTGACCAAACTATATTTGACTATCACAACATAATTAAATAGAAGTAAAGCACCTACATGAAAAATAACAGCAGAACAATAATAGGAAAAACCTCCTATGGAGATTGAAGTACCGGTAGTAGTCTCTGATCGCGAGTCACAGGTTGACATTAATTTCATTATTAGGTCGTCTTGTTGGCCATCTTTTTTGAACAAGTTCTCCACTCTTCAGCCATAGCCATTCAAAGAAATTTGATCGAAGCATTGGATTGACATTATTCTCATTATTAGGTTGTCTTGTTGGCCATCTTTTTTGAATAAATAAGTTGCACTTTCGCCATAGCCATTCCACGACGCGACTTATGTGAAGCACAACAACAAATGTACATATGCCAACCCAAGCAATGAATGATGAAGAAGTGATGGAACCCACATAATCCCAACTTTCCAATGGACTTATCATCCCAAGTGTCAATAGATAAGCAAAAGCCATGCATGTGATTGAGCAAAACATTGTGGATAACAGTAGGAATAGTAAAAACTTGTTCTCAGGAGGAAATCCACTTAACGCCAGAAGGAGATAATTTCCATATCAAGTAAAAAAAAAAAAAAAAAAAAGTTAACTTTTTGCTTAATATTTGTTTATACTGTCACATCACAATCAAATAATCAAAATATTCCCACCCAATTTAGGAAATTTATATTTTCACACATAGCTCATTTTGCAATTGGAGAGTATAGGTGTAATTTCAAAGGTAGCTTTTAGCTACTTTGCTAAATGGTTTGCGAGCGGATCCTCTAGAGTTAATTCTCTAGAGTGATCTCCTAAAGTAGTTGATCGAACGGCTCAGAATTAAACTCACCAAAACGACGTCGTTTTGGTGAGTATTTTAAAAAAAAAAAAAAAAAAAAAATTCAGATTTTTTGAAGCTTTTTTTGCAGATCAACAATGGCTTCCATTTATCATCATCATCATCACAACCCAACAACCCAAATCAGATTAACTACAGACACAGAGAGAGAAAAAGCGACGAACGCAGAACCAGAGACACAGAGAGAGAAGAAGAAGAGAGAGAGTAGAGAGAGAAAGCAAAGGGTTCGTCATCGCTACAGTCCCAGCACTCTCTGCATTTCCAATTCCTAAAGCTTCAAAGCGCATTAATGGCTACAGAGCCAAGGTTGTAAAACCAGAGCCAGAAAATCAATCCCGAACGCAGAACCAGAGACACAGAGAGAGAAGAAGAAGAGAGAGAGTAGAGAGAGAAAGAAAAGGGTTTGTCATCGCTGCAGTCCCAGCACTCTCTGCATTTCCAATTCCTAAAGCTTCAAAGCGCATTAATGGCTACAGAGCCAAGGTTGTAAAACCAGAGCCAGAAAATCAATCCCAATGGAGTGCATCGGAGCTCGAAACTTCCGCATCCCATTGTTGATCTGCAAAAAAAAGCTTTAAAAAATCTGAATTTATTTATTTATTTATTTTTCAAAATACTCACCAAAACGACGTCGTTTTGGTGAGTTTGATTCTGAGCCGTTCGATCAACTACTTTCGTTTTGGTGAGTTTGATTCTGAGCCGTTCGATCAACTACTTTAGGAGATCACTCTAGAGAATTAACTCTAGAGGATCCGCTCGCAAATGGTTTTAATGCCAAAACATTTGTAGTTTCTAACTTTTTACCCAAACTGCAAAACCCAACTTTTAACTTTGTTCCCAAATGCCCCAAAGTGGTCTCATCCATCTTTCTTTGTGCGATCTCATTAATTAGAAGTGCCATAAGCACGGCACTCTGGTAATTTATTGAATAATTTTCCTACTAATAATGCATACTTATGTTGACCAAACTATATTTGACTATCACAACATAATTAAATAGAAGTAAAGCACCTACATGAAAAATAACAGCAGAACAATAATAGGAAAAACCTCCTATGGAGATTGAATTACCGGTAGTAGTCTCTGATCGCGAGTCACAGGTTGACATTAATTTCATTATTAGGTCGTCTTGTTGGCCATCTTTTTTGAACAAGTTCTCCACTCTTCAGCCATAGCCATTCAAAGAAATTTGATCGAAGCATTGGATTGACATTATTCTCATTATTAGGTTGTCTTGTTGGCCATCTTTTTTGAATAAATAAGTTGCACTTTCGCCATAGCCATTCCACGACGCGACTTATGTGAAGCACAACAACAAATGTACATATGCCAACCCAAGCAATGAATGATGAAGAAGTGATGGAACCCACATAATCCCAACTTTCCAATGGACTTATCATCCCAAGTGTCAATAGATAAGCAAAAGCCATGCATGTGATTGAGCAAAACATTGTGGATAACAGTAGGAATAGTAAAAACTTGTTCTCAGGAGGAAATCCACTTAACGCCAGAAGGAGAGTGCTTAGAGATGCTATTAAGGAAGCAGTGTTGAACAATACGAAAGTAGCATAAGTACCATCAGTGCTGGCTAAAATGGATGTCCCAGGGATATGGGTGTGGTCATTTGTAGTTTCATTTTTACCTTGAGGTCCATCTTGCCAAACACTCCCAGGTGGACTTAATCCAGCTTGGTAAGCCATTGTTGTTGTCAGTGTGGATGCTGTTATTAAATGTCCGCGTACTTCTTTGAACCACCCATCATCAGCCTTAAAATATCTATTCCAAAACCATGAAATTAATTTCCATGATCTCCTGATCTCTTCGCCAGTAGGTGGTGTTGGTAGTGGGTGGAGAATAGCTTGAGAACTATCGGGTAATGTTCCGATTTCTTCACTGGTAAGTGATTCTGGTACGAGAGTTCCGAGATCTTGGGCTCTTTGAGCACCAGCTTGCCGAAGAAACTTGCCGATTTCCTTTTGTTTTAAGTCTCTATTAGGACAATCCTCCACAACATCCAAAGCTGTAAAACCATTCTTGTTCTTGGCATTGGCGTGTTCTTTGACACTTTCTACTTGTAACAAGTATTCTACGGTCTACACGAAGCATCATTGATGGGAATTCCAAAAGAAAGAACAAATAGATTGCATGAGTTACAAATTATCTAACACGCATATTCATTCTTGATTAATTCATGGGAGAAGTTTAATTGAGGCTTGGTATATTCTGTGCTCAAATCTTTTCGTCTCAAATACAATCTACAAATATTAGATATACTTTAAGATTCTTGTACCTTAAAATTCATCCATTGGTTGTAGATAATTTGGAACAAAAAGATTTGAAAATAAAGGATTCTTAGCCTACACTAAAAGTGTTCTCATTGATTTCACCATAAACTTCACCTTTTTAATTCTCTTGTCATTTTATTATGTTTAATATGTACATAAAAAAAACTTACGTTTCTACCGAACTTTCAAAATTTGATGTCAAATTTTTTTTAAAAGCTCAGATGGCAAATTGGCTTAGGTCAATTTGATAGGAAAACTCTTCACCCGATATGTCAAATTTGAATTCTTTTATTTTACATGAAAACTCTTTTATTTTTAAAAAAAAAAAAATATGAAGTAGGAACATGTCAAAATTGACATAAAGGGATGATGTCAAATACCACATTAGCTTTTGGCATACCTGGTGGAGCTAATACTTGATGTCAAAATATGATTGTTGGAGTGTCATATCATATTTGAAGTTTCGGGTGAAGTTACTCTTAAGCCATCTTGATGAGCCTTTAGTTTGAAAATGATAAAATTAAGATTTGCTACATTATATTATATTAATTTCTTGTATATATAAATATTTTTTTTTGATTGTATATGAAAAAAATTAAGCATAAAAAAGTTAGTACAAGGGAATGTTTTTGAGCATGTCATCGTGAAGGAATGATAATTTATAACATAAATTACTCTACTAGTCTTATTCTTTGCCCTTATGTTATTTTGATTACTACAATTCAATTAGTTCAATTTTGATTCTAAATTATAAATATATTTTTTTGATTGAGTCCAATTAATAATTATGGAAATCTTAGAAACAATTCTCATTGATTCAATTTGGTAATACACCGTTGTTGTATATATCGGCGCTGTTTGGGAACCTGCTATTCAGGCTATTATAGCCTAAAACTAAAAATCAGCCCAAAAGCCTAACTGTAGCAAACTTTTTCTTGATTTTCAAAAAAAAAAAAAAAAAACTGACTGTTGGTCGGCTGCTGCAGCAGTGCAGCCTACACTGCCACCAACAGTGTAGGCTGCAGGTTTGCTAAATTACATTATTACCCCTATTCCTCAATTTTTAAAAAAAATAAAGTGAAGGGTAAATTTGTAATTTCAATTTAAACATCATTTCAAACACTTTTTTCAATACAACAATCAACCTAAAAATTTAACTCAACTTCCCAAACACAAAACTAAAATAACCTACTAAAATAGTCAAAAAGCCAAATAGTCTACTAAAATAGCCACTTCCCAAACGAGGCCATATATACATAGCTCACTAATCTGTTCTAACTGACTAACAAACATGTTGGAACATTTTCATAATATATTTATATATATTTAAATATATAATATAATTATATGAATTATTAAAGAGATGTGATTTTTGGGTTTAAATCAAAGAATATAACCATTAAATTTAAATAAAAAAGACATAACTCTTGGATTTAAAGGGTGGGACACGACATTTGGTTTAAGGGATACAATCCCATGCCTATATAAAGGTGGAATGGGTTGGCAATTGAAGCAGAAGAAATTCATATGAAATCTGTAGAAAATTCATTGAATTTCTCTCAATAATTTATATTGTTATTTTCCTCTTTACTTGGTGGATTAGAAAATTCCAAAGGTATTCGGAATCTGATTTCATTCATGCATAACTTAGTCATACACATAAAAAGTATAATTTTTGTAAAAAAATCTTTTAAAAATTCAATAAATACCAAAAATACAAAAAAAAAATGCAAAATTTTAGTATATTTTTCTTATTTTTATGTATTTGTTACTTTTTAAAAATATTTTTTCACAATTTTTTTACTTTTTAGATACATCTAAGTAAGGTGCATCTAAAAAAGTAAAAAAAAAAAATACTTAAAATTTAAAAAATATTCACTATAAACAACAGAAAAAACACAAAAAACAAAAACTCATTTTCAAAAAACTTAATCCAGAAAATTCAAACCAAACACACTGATTAATTTTCTAAAACTATCCTTTGATAGTACATTATTTTGGAAATATCAATTGTCATAATTTTATTTTTTTGTATTATTAATGAATTTAAAATAATGACAAAATAGTAAATTTATATTATTTTTTTCCTTGATTTTTTAGGAAGGACTAATATTTTGAGACGGATGGATGGAGTATATGAAGTGAGTGTTTGGGAAATTGCTATTTTAGTAGGTTAAAATTTTTGTATTTGTGAAGACGATTGGATTTTTTTATAATTCGATATGATATTTGTACGAAAAATATAAAATAATTATGAATTTGATGTGATATTTTATTTTATTAACTGTCTTAGTCTATTTTATTTATTTATTTATTTTTATGTGTAAATTTTAACTTAAAATATGCTAAAATTTTTCTTGCCAAACAAAAAAAAAGAAAAAAGAAGAAGTTAGATATGAATCTCTTGAGCATCAATGTATATTATATATATATAGATATGTATATATCGATACACTTACGTCTAGTTGTTTGAGAGCTGCAGCAAGATGCAAGATGGTGTTACCATCTTGGTCTTCAGAGTTCACAAACCCGGCGTCGTTTTGGATCAGCAATTCGTCAACCAAAGTCTTCAAAGCCTCCAAACGGTTGTACTTCACACACAAGTGCAGAACACTCTCTCCTCCTCTGCCGAGTTTCTGACGAATTGACTCAGGCCAAGCCCGAGTTAACAGTTTTATGACCTCGACTCGGCCTTTCATGGCTGCCAAGTGGAGTGGGGTTCTACCATCTTCGTCGTAAGCCTCGCAAACGTCGTCGTTCGCATCCAACAACTGTTTTACGATCTCGTGGTGGCCCTCGGCGGAAGCCAAGTGGAGAGGCGAGCACCGAGCCGAGTTGAGGTCGGTAGCGAGTCTGGGTTTTCGACTCAGAAGCGCTCTGGTGAAATCGGAGTGACCTCGCCATGCTGCTATGTGCAACGGAGTTTGGTCGAAGCAGGTGAGAGAGACTCTGTCCAGGATCAGTTGATCTTCGCCCTCCAAATTTTCTAAATCCGCGACACTCCCACTTAGGGATGCTTCGTAAAGCCTTCTATCCATAGCCTATCTCTCTCTCATCCTTTCTTTAATTATTCATTTTACACGTCACGAAGTCTTAAAATAGGCCTACAGAGTGAAGCCTGGTCTGGGAGCGGCTATTTTAGTCAAAAAAAATTAAAAAGTTAATTAAAATTAGTCACATCACCTCTCTATTTTTCTGCACATCTTTTTATAAAAAGTCAAAAAGTTACTAAAATAACTTGTTCCCAAACGATCATTTTCGTATAGTAAATAATCACTTTTAATCATAATTAAAAGAAGCATAATGAGTCATAATTAATTAAAAGAAATATAATGGGTCATAATTAAATATTACTTAAAATATAATTAATTTTTTTTATTATAACTAATATAATAGTCATAATAGATTATAATTAACACCATAAGAAATCCTAATCAAACATCTCTTGACACATAATAAAGACGTCTTCAATTGTAATTAAAATAATAATTAAAAAATTCATAATTAAATTATAATACAAAATATAATAAATCATAACAAAATTATAATTAAATCATAATTATTTATAATTAAAAATCACAAAAAATCATAATTAAAAATATAAAATATCATTTATTTTTAAAACGTGCGTTATAAAATTTTCCACATATAAAATTCCAAGTTTTTGGCTCCACTAAAGTCCAAGTTGCAAAGACCAAGACTTAAATTAAAGGTAGTGTACCTACCCAAAAATTAAAGGCGGTGCATCCAAGTTTTTGGCTCCACACAAGGAGTCAACATCTCTTCCTTACATTTTCTACTTGTAGGGATATTAGATTTACCTTTAGATTTAGGCCTAATTTGAAAAGATTAAAAAAAGACAAAAAGTTAAAAAGTCACTATCTTATTTAAGTCACATCATTTTATTTAAGTCACATCACTTCTCTAATACATCACTTTAAACCCAACCCATATTTCATAAAAAGTCAAAAAGTGCACTTATTTAGTCTTCCCAAACTAGGCCTTAATTTTGATAATTCAAATCATTCATATTTTAAGATTTGTTCAGTATAACATACTTGTAAAAAATTAAGTTGATCGGATATCAGAAAACATGTGTTCAGAAAATTGTTTATTAAATTTTAAAAAAAAATAATTTTTAGTTCGATTTTTTCAAACACATACTTTCTGATATCCGATTAACTTGATTTTTTACAGGTATGATATACTGAATAAATCTTAAAATATGAACAGTTCTAATTATCAAAATTGGGCCTAAAAATGAGTCTAATAACCTTGCAAATAAGAAATGATGCAAGGAGGGAATCCCTGCTCCCACAAAAGACCGAGTTGCAAATACCAAGACTTAAATTAAAGGTGGTGCATTGGACAGCTGTAATTCACCACAACATTCGTGCCAGTTTCAACAAATTTTAAGTTGAATTATAATTCTAAATTCACTTTTATTATTTTAACTAGTCACGTGCTCGTTGTATCAAATTCTCTATTTTAATTAAATTTTATTAAAATATTATTTTCTTATTATATTTGTTATTCTTTATTTATTTATTAAATTGATGAGGTACCATCCAATACCACCCAATCAATTCTTAAAAAATATAACCAAAAAAAAAAAAAAAAAATTGCCGTTGACCAGCTGGTCGACCGGTTAGGCTAATTTTGGGCATTTTTCTTCTTCTGTTACAAACACTCATGGGATATCCGGGAGGACATATGGGTAGACAACCGTTTTAAAGTTTTTGGCCCAATTTTGCTCCAAAAAATATAATAAAAAATAGAATGGCCAATGAACAATGACTCAACAAAGTTATTGAGTTACTATAGCAAATATAAATAATAGCTAGCCATAGAATTAATTTGTTGAGTCTGATGGAGCACATATTCTTGACTTTTGCTCTCTACAATAGTTTTGAAGATATTGTAGAGAGCTTTGATCCAGATGCTCTAAGTACCTTTTGCATGGGATCGGGATTGCTGTGCACCGAGATGGTTTACCCTTGTTTTAAATCCTATAAATTAGTGTATTTGATTTCAGTTTTTTGAATTTAATTTTTTTTAAAAATGAGTTTTTATTTTTCGTATTTTTTTTATTTTTAGTGAATATTTTTTAAATTTTAAGTAATTTTTTTTATTGTTTTAGATGCACTTTACTTAGATTTATCTAAATAGTAAAATATTTGTGAAAAAATATTTTAAAAAATTAATAAATACACAAAAATACGAAAAATATACTGAGTTCTCGTATTTTTTTTATTTTTGTAGTTTTGGTATTTAGTGAATTTTTTAAAGATTTTTTTTCACAAATATTATATTTTTTAAGTGTATTTATGTTAGGTGCGTCTAAAAATTTAATTTTTTTTAAATATTAAAAAAATTCAGTGAAAACAAAAAATAAGAAAAACGAAATAGTAGAATTTTCTGAAAAGTGAATTTTGAAAACTGAAAATAAACACAATACTTTTAATTTGAATGATTCATTTTTTAAGATATATTAAATATAATATATTTATTAAATATAAAATTGATCAAATTTTAGTAATTTTTTCATTAAATTACATTTGTATCTAAGAAAATAAATAATAAGTATAATTTTAAGAATAAAATAAAATATAAATGTGATTTGATGAAAGAGTTGTTGATATCTGATTGTACGAGCATAGAATTATCTTATCGTATAATCATGTCGACTAAGTTTGCACTCCTTTAAACGCCGCTGCTTTATTACCTGAAAACACAAACGTGAGCTAGCAAACGAGTGTGTGCCAGAAACTCCTCCGATGCCTAAGTCAGCCAATAGACAATAGACAATAAGTTCTGTGTATTCGAGAATAAAAACTGCGATACTTGTCCATACGTTCTGCCGGGTGCTTTTATAGATTCCGCCAGATACATTCCTAGTAGGACTTTAACTCTCCTTAGTAAAGTCCTCCTGGGAATTACTTGCTCGTTGGATAGTGCTTATCTAGATAACACCCTACTCACTGTCAACCAAGTGAGATGGTTAAAACCCTTTATTTCGGCTTACACTGCGATCAACCGAGCTACCTCAGCACTGTACTCAACATGGTCGAACTGTGATGACCCTAGCTACAAGATAACATCCTATCGAGTTGCATCTAGCTCGGCCCACTGCCATGGTAATCACCTCAGTTTGATAAAGGCTTGTCCCCAGATAGCTAGGTCCAAGCCCTAACAACAAATCTGTGACCGTCATTGCACCTATCTCGGCCAAAGATCGAGATACACAAAAGTCTCTCATTGGCCAATTGCGTGGCCCAACTGCCAAAGAAGATTTCACCTAACTCGGCCTAATTTGTACACAAATTACCCTCTCACAGATTAACTTAATTTTTTATAAGTATGTTATGTTCAATATATTTAAAAAATAAATCGTTCAAATTATCAAAATAAAATTCAAAATATACCCAAACAACTACACAACAGGAATTGCTGTACGGAGTTCACATCAACCACCTAGTCCCTTTTCCATTTATAATTTCAACCATACTATAATCTTAAAAATTAAATTTTATTTAAAAATATTAATTTATGACTATTTCAATTCAAACCTCACATTACGTCAGTTCAGTATTCACTACACATCTCTTATGATTTTCATAGAAAATGACTTTAAGAATGGCCATGAAAGTTAAAAAATAGTTTGACTTTGTTTATTAATATTATATATTATTATATATGATATTACAATAAAATTTAATAAATTAAATTAAATACAATGTATATTTTATATAAAAAAAATTAAAATGGGAGAGAAATGTCTCAACAAATATATGAGAACTATTATTGAATTGATCTGGTTTTTTTTTTTTTATGTAGTTATTCATTGCTGTTCATCTTCATAAGTTATCCATTATTTTTCTCATTCTGCGTTTGTACATATATATATATTTACATAAACAAAAAAACTTGATGAATGGTTAAAAATATATAATTATTTAATTTTTATTTTTGCAGAATAACTTGCAATTAAAATATTAAAGATTGGGCTAGATGGCGATCAAAGAAAAAGAAGTCAAATTCAAATCAAACTCAATTCTCAGCTTGGATTTCCACGAGGCCTATGACATTGTTCAATGGGATTTTATACGTGCCGTTATGATTAAGTTGGGGTTTTGTCTCAAATGGGTTCTATGGGTCATGGAATGTGTTTCTACAGTCACCTTTTCGGTGTTTGCAAATGGAGCCAAAAGAGCTAGCTTCAAACCAACAAGAGGATTCCGACAAGGGGATCCTTTGTTATCTTATCTGTTTTTGCTAGTCATTGAAGTATTATCTTGGTTGATTCAGAGGAGTGTTTAAGAATGGAGGTTGGATGGCTTGAGAATTCATAGGGCCTCCCCCGTTCTTTCTTACTTATTCTTTGCAAATTACGCTCTACTTTTCTTTAAAGCAGAGAGTAACTAGTGTGAAGAGGTGCTTTGCATTCTGAAACTTTATGGGGACTCTTTGGGCAAGCAGATCAATTTTTCAAAGTCGAGAGTACAATATTCTACCAATATGAATTCAGCCACTCAAGCTCAGTTGGGACAGGTTTTATGGATATCTCCGGTTCAAGTGGGTTGTAACAACCCCGATCCGTAATGAGCTACTAATCCTTAATTAAGGATGCTAATTAAGTGATTAAAATAAATTATGTGTTTATTGCGTATTTTGTATGCTATTTGGCTTTTTATCTATTATTCGTAGAAATATCTGTCTGGAATTCTGCTTTGATCTGAAAATTGAAAGCTTTATTGGCGTCCGAAACCGAAATTGGTTATATCAATGTGTTTTTCAAAATTTTTAGAATCAGAAGGCAAATTTTATTAAAAATTGATTCAGTCTGATTAATTCAGTTGTGTTTGGCAAGCCTAAGGTTCCAATTAATGTATTATGGCATTACAACAATATAAGTGGGCCCTTAAGCTCATTTGAGCTCATCCTTTCATCATTTTGAACTCCTAAAATCTGAGATTATATTTTATAGAGAGAGCGAGTGCAATTCTAGAGAGAGAAAGGAAGAGATTGAAGGAGAATTGAAGATCTTGGCTAGAATCCATCAAGATTAAGCTAGAACAAGAGTAATTGAAGGCTCTAGGTAAGGTTTTGACTATTAATTCAAGAACATTATGTGTTGTAGAGATGAATTCATGGAGTTGTTATGATCATTTGCATGCATTTCACATAAGTTTGTTAAGAAGATGCAAAATTTGATCATAATCCTTATATGCATGTATATATAAGTGTTTAATCATCACCTTCCTCAGGAGTTTTATCATTTGTGTTGAGTTTGAAGCATGAAATGTATATGCATGCATATGTTAACAAGTTTTGTAAGTAAATTCCATGTTTGAGAAGGCTTAGGAAAGAATTAAGA
This sequence comes from Camellia sinensis, assembly GCF_004153795.1. Taxonomy (NCBI): domain Eukaryota; kingdom Viridiplantae; phylum Streptophyta; class Magnoliopsida; order Ericales; family Theaceae; genus Camellia; species Camellia sinensis. The sequence continues at coordinate 1,025,174 of NW_021027094.1, read as the reverse complement.
AAAGAATTCTACATGCATGCCTAAACATGTTGGGTTTTGCCATGTCAAGTTTGATTTTGATCATTCATGTAAAAATTATGGATAATGGGCACATGCATGTTTGAATCATCACATATTACCTCTTCAATCAAGTTTTGAAAAAGAGTTTATGAAACTTACTTGCATGGAGGTTTTGAACCCAATTTTGGTTAAATTCATGAGTTTTGAGTAAAGGGTTTGTAAAGGATCATGTATTCATATTTATGGAAAAGTTCTCAAGCTTTAAAAATAAGCCATGCATGAGTTTTGCCTTTGAATTTGCATTTTGAAGCTCAAAACTCTGTTTTAAAAACCTAAAATTTTTGTAGGTCACTCGAGCGAAGGTTTTGCCGCTCAAGCAGACATTTCGAGCATCTATTAGTTTTGCAATCTATTACAGACCGCTCGAGCGACCACTTGGTGGCTCAAGCGAACGCTTTTGTGTATTGTGGGATTACTCGAGCTTAGGAGTTGTGGCTCGAGCGTAGAATGAGACCATCTAGTACTTTTGCAGGCATAACAGTTCACTTGAGCGATCGAGTGTGCGCTAGAGCGGTCAAGCCATTTTCAGCATATTTTCAAAGATATTCTGTGTTCATATTTTTGTTCCCATCATTTTCTAAGCATATTTTGGCATGGATTATGAGTGATTAAAGAGTATTAAGCTAAGACATGACATGAGTAATTGAATTAGAAAGTATGAGACAAATCCAAGTATGTGATTCACGTATACAAATTATGAGAAATGGACTAAATAAGAAACCCATGCATAGAAAGCTAAGCCATAATGGCCAAGCGCATTTGTAATAATGAGACATGCTTTGTGCTATGTACTTTTGTGTTTGTAGGCCAAGGCTCGAAGACTGATCAATTGTTTCTGGAAGCCACTGTGAGTAATGTTATTGTAAAGATATGTCCATATGAATTACGTTCCAAATATGATTTGATAAGTTATGATTTTTGAAATGATATTATTTACGTGAACGAATGTCCTATGTTTGAAATCTATTATGGCATCCATAGATAGTCCTAAGTCATGGGGGATGGCATGATAATGCGGGTCCATGACATATACGTGACTATGAGATCTTGTTAGCTACTTCATTATGGTGATATGTGTTTAATCGGTGTCCGAAATCGATTATTCTAGTAAGATAACGATGTGATATGTTCTGTTGGATGTACCATTACTATGTTCGGATATAAAAATTGATTCTGTTATGATCTGTTTTATGGATATGGTATATTCGGAATTCGTTTACTAACCCTTTTACGTTAATGTTATTTACTAGGCTTTAGCTCACTGGTTGTATATATGTATATGTAGGTGAGCGTGTGAAGGACCAAGCCTAAGGGCTATTGTCTGACTTCCATTTTGTGAAGCCAACCATTGTGCCTCCCGTGGAGGTTCCTGAAGTGTCGCATGTTATAAGCTTTGGTTGTTTCTGTATATAAAACTTGATTTGTTTTCGTTGACGGTACTTAAGATGCTATAGTTAAGTGTGTGGGTATAACGTGAGAATGATTTTTGGATATGTATATATATAAAGTTATAAATATTCTATTCATTTAAATCTGTACAGCTCATTGGACGATTGTAGTTATGTATTTGCTTCCGCTAGCCCCTTATTTTGTGATTCTGTTTCAGAGGCCATAGGTAATGTTAGGATTACTGGCCGGTTACGACGCTAAACCTATAGGGGCGAGTTTGGGTCGTGACACGGGTGCAATGTATTTGGGCCTACCTTCCTGTTGGGGTAGGTCTAAGGCCGAAGCTTTCAACTTCTTGATAGAGCGAGTTTTGTCTAAACTGTTATCACATGGTGGTAGGGAGATTCTCATTAAATCAGTGGCTCAAGTAATCCCATCATATGCAATGGCCTGTTTTATGTATCCAAACAAGATGTGTGATAAACTAAACTCTTTCGTTCAGAACTTTTGGTGGAAAAGAAATCCAGATGGGAGGGGTATCCATTGGGCTAGATGGAGCAAATTGACTCTACTAAAGAGGAATAGGGGCTTGGGTTTTCGAGATTTTAAGTCTTTCAACAAGGCTTTGCTAGCGCGCCAAGGGTCGAGGCTCATATGCTTCCCAAATTCTTTTTGCGCTCAAGTGATGAAAGGCATCTACTATCCACACTTTGACTTTATCTATGCATCATTCATGGGCATGGCATTCATGGGCCTAGACAAGTCTTCTCAAGGGTCGTGGGGTGTTGGAGGAAGGTTTGAGATAGTAAGTTTTCAATGGCGCCTCGATCAAATTTTGGGAGGGCAAATGGGTACCAGATGGGGGTGCAACTTGGGTGGGCTCAACCCGAGCAACCCGAGCCCAGTCTGAAATTTTTTAGGGCTTGGACAAAATATTTTCAAATTCGGTACGGGGTTGGGCAAAAATTCAGAAGCCCGAATTAAATTTGGGCGGGCTTGGGCAAAGATGGGTGTGAGGTTAATCTAGTCCAAGATGTGTTTTTGCCTCAAACCAAGGCATGGGACAAGTCTAAGTTGGGTGGCATGGTCTCCATGGAAGAATGTGATGCAATTGCTGTTATCCCAATTTCCTTAGAAAATAGTGAAGACTTGCTAGTTTGGCATTACGAGCCGGAAGGATCCTACACTGTGAAATTAGGCTACCAAATTTGTCATGACCCAAACCCACCCCTATAGGTTTAGGTCATGATCGGCCAATAATCCCAGATTACCCAGTCTCAAAATCAGAATTAACAAAAATATTTAATTAGTAATAGGGCCAGAAGCGGAAGCAGACTAACAAATTTTGTCCAATGAGCAGTGCATGTATGAAGTAAACTTCAAAGGATAAAGTGGTAAATATAGTAGATACAAAAATAAGGTCAAGTATGACTGACAAAACAAAGGGCAAAAGATCATAGATAAAATCCTCGTGTGTGGAGCATCCTTGGCTGACTCCACAAAACTCGGTAATTCTTTCACAGGTTCACTAAGGCTGGATATCCCGCTGCTCACCTACATACATATATATATAACGGGGTGAGCGAAAGCCCAGTGAATAACATCGAAGTAAAGAAGTTAATGAATGAGATTCATATATAAATAAATCATACTTATAATTTAAACATTTGAAATATGCTTTTCATTCATATCAGATTCAAATAGATCATAATAAAGCAAAACGACTCCGGGTCCAATATATATATCCATATACAAAACAACCTTAGGTCCAACTCATATGCAAAACGACCTTGGGTCTATTATATGCAAAACAACCTTGGATCCATCATATGCAAAATGACCTTGGATCCATTATATGCAAAACGATCTTGGGTCCATTATTTACAAAACAACCTTGGGTTCATCATTTACAAAATGACATTGGATCCATTATGCTTTAATCTTTATCAAGTCAACTTCAAAGTCACATTGAAGCATTCAAAGTCTCATTCATATTTCTGAAATCATAAGTTCCAAGACTTACCATAAAAGCGTTTAAGAAAATAGCATATAACAAAATATCTTTACTAAGATATTACTTACCTTGAGTAGGTTGAGGTTTCTCTTCCACGTTTCAACCTACACACTACACACAACTATACACATTGGAACACATTGTTCGAATCGAATAATTCATCTTCTCTTTCTAACTTAGTCATTCATGTTGGTTTCTCACTTATTAGTTCCTTAATGAGTCATAATTCATGCCTAGGAATGTTCAAAAGAAGATGAGAACGAAGATACGAACACAGAATGATATGTCAAAATGTGCTGAAAATGACCTGATCGTTCGAGCCACCATTTGGTTGCTTGAGTCAACTATGAAGACTGCAAAAGTATTGGGAGATCGCAATGTTCACTCGAGCCACCACTTGGTCGCTCGAGCGATTTGTAGAATTTCTAGGTTTTCAAAACTGAAGTTTGAGCTTCCAAACACCTTTTCAAAAGCAAAATTCATGCATGGCTTGTTCTTTAAACTTGAAAACTCTTCAATAAACATAAATACATGATTATTTGCAAATCATTTGCTCAAAACTCATCAATTTAGCAAAATTGAGTTCAAAACCTTTATACATGTATAAAATTGTTTCCAACACTTTTCCAAAACTTCAAAAACATGCAGTTGAGTTCTAAAACAACATGATTCATGGATGCACGTAGAATTCAACTTCTAAACTCAACATAGGTAGTAAAACTCATGATCTAAATGATGATTCTACACTCTTATGTGCATTCATGTATGATCTAGCTTCAAATTTCCTTTCCAAGGCTTACAAAACATGGAGATTAGCTTCAAAACAACTTAATTCTTGTATGCATGTATGAAATAGCCTTTATTTCAAGTTTATATAGCAAAATTATGTTAAAAAATGATAGAACTCTTCAAAATCATGCATGCATGTATGGATTGACTTCAAACCATCATGTTTTAGACATTATCTTGTGATTAATCTCATAACTTCTTGAATACACATATTTATCAACTTAAACTCATGAATTAAGGTTCAAAAACTCACCTAAGGTCTTCAAGAACAACAATTCTAGCAAAAACTTGAGTTGTCTCCCTTAATTTTTCAATCTTTAAGCAAAATTCCAAGTCTACAAGCTTTTCTCTCTCTAAGTTGGAGTTCTCTCTCTCTCTCTCTCCCCCTTAGATTTTGTGAACTCAAAATGAAGAGAAAATAGCTTTAGGCACACATATATAGCTAGAGAGGCTCAATACATTATTTAGAACATTAGACTAATTGAACACAACTTAATTTATCAAACTGAATCAATTTTTAATTAAACTTACTAAATGATTCTAAAAATTCCAATTAGTCTATTCATGTAGCCAATTTTGATTGTTGACGCCATTAAGGCCTTCAATTTCGGATCATTATAGAAATCACAACAGATATTCCTACGATGGACAGATATGCATCCAAAATCACATTAATCACTTAATTAACATTCAACTTCACATTAAGTACGCAAGTCCACGCAAGATTATAGAATTAAAAATATATTACGTGGCGGGGTCATCACAAAATTGCTTTAAGCGGACCATCTCTTCTCTTACAAACTTATCCCATTCTTTCTGTTGGACTGACAAGAAGTAGAAGTTCATCTAGGGATTAAATGTTCCCCCAAGATCAAACACTTTAAATGATGGATGTGTAACAACTCTCTTGCTACTCGTCAGAACCTTTTTGCGCTACAGTGTGCAGCAGCAGATTAATATCAAGTCTGCAGACTTGCGTCGAAATCAATAGAATACCTAATTATAGGGTGTGAGTAGACCAAGGCTATTTGGTTTGGAAGTGGGCTCGGTTTTTGGATTGATTTTCCACGATTCCAATCAATACAGAAAGAGATTAGCTGGATTATGGATAACTTGGATAGCTCTCACGACTATTAAGAGATCATTAGTAGGGTTGCTGGATTTGCTAGCATATTTGGAAAGAACGTAATGATCAAGATTTTAATCATGTTCCAGTAGACCTAATGTCACGTCCAACTGTAGCTTGTTTTTTATGCTCCTCTCGGATCCGACTAGTCCTACAGTTCAGACTCCTGTGGTTCCAAATTTGATTTCACAAGTGCAATGTGAAATAAAACATAAATGAGTCCAAATCTGGCAAATCTTTTAGAAAATCAATGTTTGAATTAAATGCCAAAAGCTGTAGCTTGCTTTTCGTGCTCCTCTCAGATACGACTAGCCCTACAGTTCAGACCCTCGTGGTTCCGAATCTGATTTCATAAGTGTAATGTGAAATAGAACACAAATGAGTCAAAATTTGGCAAATCTTTTGAAAAATCGATGTTTGAATCAAATGTCAAAAATGGACTGCTTTGCCAGATTATAGAGTCGCCATTTAAATATTTTTGAAAAATTTAGGAAACCTAAGACTCGTGCGAAAGGCCACTTATCCGTCATCACCAAAGTGTCTCGGCTTGGAAACTTAGGTACGAGAGGGAAATGTCATGAATTGAGCACCACACTCGCCCGATCAAAGATCGACCTTTACTAATCATAATATGATTTTTATTTACATTATATGCTCTTGTTCCGATGTATTAGCTACTTTTACTATGTGATGCTCACAAGTATAGACTAATTTATAAAAATTAGAACATTTGATTTTGTGTTTGTTTGAAAATTGTTTTGAATATGTACTACTTGAAAAAATGATCTCATATGTACATTCATCAAATACCCAAATTTAAGCAATTAGCCTTCATCTATAGGCATTCAAAACAGGTATATCACTTAAACACTTAGCCTCATGGAAAATATGCTTGATATGGAAACAATCACACGCATGCGGTATGCTAAGCAATAATTGCTCACCTTGTATCCAAGGCAAGCCAAAAGAAATAAAAGAGTTAGAAAAAGTGCATGATCCTAACTAATGCAATATGATTAATGCAACACATAGCATGCGGTGTAAGCAAAGCAATAACAATGCTTTGTTAGAATAATGAACCAAGCTTTAATGCGTGTAAGACATATGTATGCAAAGCATGGAAAATGTTAAAAAAACATGATGCTCTAGACTACCATCATAAGCGGAGAAATAAAAGGGAGAAAGAAATGGGGGTTGGAAGACACACACACACCTATTACATATTTGCAAAAGGGTCCGAATCGATGTCCGAATGTCCAAAATAAACTAACTACTACAAATTCGACTGAATGAATTACATAACTAACTAACTAAGTTGTTACAACAAGGATCTCTAGAATGAGCAACAAGCTAGTAACCTAAGTTAACTAGCTATGTAACTACAACAATAATTACAACAATAATGAGAGCATTAATTTACAATTTACAAAAGGAAGCACAAGGATGACATGCATGTGACGGTTTCAGAAGCAGCTCTGTTTGTCTCTCTTACACTTTTCTGTCATGGAAAGCCTCAAGAGAAGGACGAAGTCGTTTCCAAAACCATCAATGAGCAAGTTGCTTGCTTGATGATTTTGGCCACAATTTGGACAAAAATCAATGAATGCAATGAATAACACTCACCCTTCCCTCTTATCATGGAGTGAACTTAAAAAGGGAAGTAGAGACGCTTCAAGGGACGTCAAAACACCATGAATTGATGTGTGATGACTCTTGAGAAGAACCTAAGTGACCTCATTCATTTTCTTTATGTTGGTTAGTCCAATTTTCAGCCAATTTTAATAGTCCTTGCCATTATTTAATCCCTTCGTCCAAAATGATGATTAAGTCTACTAAATGAGAAGAACCTCAACCGAGAGGCACTCCTAAACATGAAAAATGGATCATGTCGTTGACAGTGAACCTCCGTAAAGATTAAGCCATTGAGTATAAGTCTCTAGCTCATGCTTTAAATAACCATCAACCGGTTGAAATGACTCTCAAACAAAAGGAAAAAAGAGGGAGGTTACAGAAATGAATACTAGATTGATTATTAAAATAAGACTTTTGAAATGAAGAAAGCTATCAACTCAAACAACTCGGTGTCTAAGGCCTAACAACCGAAGCTATGAGGACTCACAATACAACAAGCAAATATTCAAAGCATAAACTAATTTACTAAATTAGGACAACCTCCCAAAACATAAAAAAATAGTGGCTAAAAGTGTGTTAAAAGTACACAAAAAGATAAACAAAAGCAAGGAGACACAAACTAGTAAACAAAGACAAGGAGAGGTGGCCAACCCCTCCACTTTTTGAGACCTTAAACCATGTTTTTCAGCCCTTTTTAACCTCTGAAAATTAGTTTGAGAACTAAAGAAATGAGTGTAAAAATAAGGGCTTGAGCTATGAAATAAGATGCAAGAGAAGTTGTTAACCCTCTCTACCCTTTGGTTGCTATCCAAACCCAAATTTAAACACTTGAAAAGGACTCAAGATAGCACAAAAACACAAGAAGTAGCTAACAAGAGATAGAAAAAAAAAAAAAATTAAGAAAGAAGGTGGTAAGCTTATACCTCTAAAAAAAAGCTCTTGTTTGTAACACAAACTTGGTTCAAACACACTCTCAAACTTGAATTATGATGCACTAGCCTCAACCAAGGCTCTAAGGTTATGATCTAAGGTGGTATATGGTGTATGGTATTAGTCAAGAGAGATAAGTTTGTTCAAAGGTGACTTGTATAGGAAGAAGGAGCTCTCTCTTGTGTGTGTACGTTCTTTAGAAATTGTTCAACCCTCAAAATAAAGATATAACCTCTTTTTTATAGAATTTGAGCAAAATAGGTCGAAAATATCTTCAAAAAAAGACAGCTAGCGGGCTCTTGCCCAGAACAGAGTTTATCGCCAGCAAGGCACGGCTGGGCCCTAATGTGCTGCCTTATTCCCTTGTTTCAAACTCAGTGTAAGGTGGCACAATGTTCAAAAATGAACCTCTAAGGTAAGAATAAGGCAAGTAGGAAGGTTTTGAGATTATTTTGGGACTCGACCTTGGATTTCTTCGCCGAGAACTTGAATCACACAATGCAGTTTTCATCATCGAGTGCGTTGGAGCAAGTGCCTAAGTCTTATGAGTGGTTAAAAATGGGGTATCTACACCCGCTTTTTATTACTCAGATTCTATTACCAAACCATTATTATAGATTTAATTTCAGAGATAATATGCGAAAACTCTTTACATTTACAAGAACACATGAATAAAGATTCTGTCATCCGAATACAATATGAATGCAACAGGCATTATAATTAAATAAATTGCCTATGGGCTTAAATCTTTTAAATTAAGAGAAAGGGTTTAACCCTTTTACATCAATGGCATTCCGCCTACAAATAAAAGGCCTCGTGGCCAACAGATAAAGAAGATCCATGACCTTGAACATAAAGTCCAGTAGGGATCTGAACATAACCTTTAGAAATTATTTGACAATGATTTTATAACCAATTATGTTTTGTAAATACCATTACCAGAGTCTCATGCCTTGGGGGACTTAAATAACCATTAGCTTCTGTTTGGCCACTTTGTGGTCTTCTGTTTGTCATGGATCCATTGACCTTTGTTCTGACTGTCACTTCAGTGACCTCTGTTCTGTTATGTTTTGTACCGTGGTTATGGCTATTTATTTACATAATTTCTGTATTTCAGTTTATGCCATGTAAATAATTTGTTTATTCAAATTATATTATGTAAATGTTTTAGCTTAACTGACTATTCATGGTTATTTTGTATTCCCTATACTCTTGGCATAATATTTCTTACTCTGCTATGTGCTTATAACTGTTACCCTTTCAGGTGATAAGATGTAAGGAAAAGCTGTAACCTCGTGTAGTGGAGCCTGCACACGAATTTGATATTGATCCGTTATTTTTCTTTTTCTTTTTTCTTTTCTTTTCTTCCTTTTGTGTTTTACTGAGAGTCAGTCACTAAATAATAAAATAATAAAAGCCCCATCAATGTACTTTCTTTTATTAAAATAGTAGAATGAAGTAAATTTTCTGTTTAATTATTTTTTTACTTCCATTTTTGCCTCCACTTACTCCAATTAATTTGTTACAATTAGAATTATTTAGTAAGTTGCGATTCAGCCCTAATCCCTTGGGTTTGGGTCGTGACATAGTGAGTGCTTTGTGAATAGTGCAAGTGCAAACAATACAAACATGGCTGAAGAAATGGAAGTGGAAGTGTAAGAAGAAGGCGGAGGAGGAGAGTGAGTGAGCAAGAAGTTATAGGAGCAGCATTCAGCAGTGATGAGCATCCCTTGTTTCGACTACAATGCCCCTCTTCCCTCCTCTATCTCTCATTATGGCTTTCTCGTCACCTGCTCCATCAGTTTCATCTCTCTCTCTCTCTCTCTCTCTCTCTCTCTCTCTATCTCTCTTATTGAATCTTTTTTCTTTCTACTTGTGTATATATGTACATGACAATTGATTGCGGTGGGCATGTTTTTTTGTTTTGTGGATTTTTTTTTTTTGAGAACATTTTCAGCAATATTTTAAATAATAACTCAATTGTTCATCATCCAAATTAATTGAAAGAATATATTGTATGTCAAACTTTTCTGTTTTTATTTTTTATTTTTATTATGAATCCTTGGCCAAAATTGTTTTTCCCCAAATTTTGTGTTGCTGTAATTTGCGGTGCTAATCCATCATATATTTTAATTGAAAAAGATAAAAGAATAAAAAATAATATTTTAATGAAATAGAATTTTAAAATCGAGGGTTTGATGGAGTATGCACATAAAAAATAGACTAGTTAAAATACAAAAATAAATTTTTAATTATAATTTAATTCAAAATTTGTTAAGACTAATACAACAAAAATGCTAGGTAGCTCAAATTTTTGTGGCTCAAATGGCTCAAATCTGTCAAAACGACGTCGTTTTGACAGATTTTGAGTGTAAAACGATGTCGTTTTGACAGATTTGAGCCATTTGAGCCACAAAAATTTGAGCTACCAAACATTTTCCCTAATACAAATGCTCTTAGATGCTATGCTGTTGCTAGCCATCATCACACTTTATTTTCCATTTAAAACAAAACAGACCTTCTCTACATTTGCACGGCAATACCCATTGACAATAAAAATATGTAATATTATTTTATTTTAAATAATAATATTTAAGGATTTTTTATTTTAATGTAAAAATTTATATTGAGTACAAAAATGTTATATAATTTTTTAGAAAAAATTACAAAAAAAAAATTCAAAATTTGACCTTTATAATAAAATAAAGGGCAAATTACATATACCTCCCTTGAGGTTTAGTTAAATTACAGATACCCCCTGAGGTTTCGGAAATTACAGATACCCCCTGAGGTTTATATTTTCATAACAAATTATCCCATGAGGTTTATATTTTTATAACAATTTGTCCCCTAATTTGTTATGCAAATAATACCTTCAGAGGGTATCTGTAATTTCTCAACTCTCAGGGGGTATCTGTAATTTTGCTAAACCTCGAAGGGGTATATGTAATTTGCCCTAAAATAATAAACTATGAATTTTTATTTTATTAATTTAAACCTTAAAATTTTAATAAATTACCAACAAAAAATATGTCTAATTATTTAATATATTTCAAATCTCAAAAAATAAATTTATAAAATTTATATATTATAATGGGGCACTTGCTCGTGCGAGGTGCGAGCCAATTCCACTAGTCTACTGTGAAAAGTCATACAAAATTCTATATAAACTAATTTTTTTTTTTAAATTTTTAAGAGTTCGATATAAATATAAATAAATTGTCTTTCTTCTTATCCAAAAAAAAAAAGTTTCCTTATTTTTTACATTGATGATAACTAAAGAACAAAAAATAATTATTATTTCTTATTTCTTATTCTTGTGTCTATTTCTATAGTGATATACATAATACTTACAATTGTCTATCATGAATCAAATAATTTTAGTTAAATTTTAAAATTGTATGCATTCGTTCGAATCTAAAAAGAGAAAAGCGCATGCGTTATCTTCATATACTTTCTTTTTGTTTAAATTATATTTTATGAACTGTAATATTTTACATGATATTTTAATAACCAAGGTATAATGTCAAAATTCTAAGAAATAACCTCTTTCGTTGATTTTATTTTTTAAATATGTTTTTGAATTTTTGATTTTTCATATTTTTTTAGTTTTGGTGATTAAAGATACAGAAATTTCTTCACATTTTATATTTAAATTATACTTTTACATGAAAATCTAATATCTAATAATCTAAATAGAATTTAAAGGTAAAATATTTGTAAATTTTTTTTTATAAATTCAAGCATGTAATGATTTTTTATATTATTATTAATTAAAAAGAATACACAATCCAAGAGTCATATATAAATATAAACAAACTATTTCCCTTCTCATCAAAAACAAACCCCGTCTCCTTATTTTTTACATTGTTAATGATTAAAAAAAAAAAAATATTGACTCTTTCTTATTTCATGTGTCTGATTTTGTACTGATATATAATATTTACAATTGTCCATCATGAATCAAATCACTGTGAATAATTTTGATTGAATCTTAACGTTTTATGCATTCATTTGAATCTAGACAAATAAAAACACATGTATTTTTAAAACAAAGATTTATGATGCAACTCAAAAATTCACAGGTTATCATTATACAATTAAATTAAGGAAAAATTACCCAAAAATCCCATTTGGAAAAATGTTGCTCCATTTAGTCCTGTAAGTTTTCTTTCAAATTAATTAATCTTTTTATTTATGGTATATTCTGGAGTTTACTTGTTTACACTTGAGTGTGATTTTAGTTGTGATTTTTTTCCTAATGTTTGGGTGGGTTAGTTGTGGTATGGTGTTAATTTTTCAAATTTTTGTGGAGGATTACGTGAAGTGATTTGTGGAGTTAGTGATGTTTAGCCATTTGATGTGGGGCCTGATGTGAAATTGCGGTGTTGTTGTTGGTTGTTATTTATTTTAATTTTTTTTGATTTTGTGATTGATGTTTGGGTGGGCTTATTAAGGTATGATGTTATGTGTCTAATTTTTATTGTTGGGGTTGCGTAAAGTGGTTTTTGGGGTTGATGTTGTTGCCATTTCACACGGTTTTATGATGTTGAAGCGTGAGTCGTTGATGTAAGGGGTTTAGATTCATTTTTTTTTTTTTGGGGTAAATTGCTCTTTCAGGTGCTGTGTTGTTGACGGTTTGTGCGGGAATTTGCAGGTTTGTTTCATTGCTGTGTTGGGCGACATTTTTGCAAGTTAGTTTCGTATGTTGTTTTGTTGTTGAGTCAATGCATGTGGGTGTGTCATGAAGTATGGAATTAAGGTGCAAATGTTACGTTACAATTTTAGGGGTGTATTTTGTTTTGTTTTTTTTTTGTTTTTTTGCACAGGATTGTTCAGGGTTGTATGCTAATTTATTTTTGCTCTGGATTGTTCAAGGGTGTAGTTTGATTCATTCTATTCTGTGTTGATTCATAATGTTATGTGGTGTTGGTTTAATCTATTGTAGGTATGGAGGGTGTAGTGTTGTTGTTGTGTACGTATGCACAGACCAGTATGGTTGTTCACCTCCATAAAGCTTTGACATTTGCACAGTTGGTTGATAGTGTATGTGAGAAGTTTGATAGCTTGGGGGCAGGGTTGATAGCTTGTTCATCATGCGGCTTTACTGATGTTGGTAAACATTTTTCGGTCAATTAAATCCCAAATTTAATTTTTCTGGTAAACATTACTGATGTAGGTAAACATTACCCACATTCCTACAAATTAACGCCAGGACATGATGGTTGTTAGGCTGGTATCCTGGTGCTGCTTTACCTTGTGTTGTTGGTGGTTCGATGTGGTGTCAATGTGGACTCTATTTTTTATGTTATTAATGGTTGAATTAATTTTTTGTGATGTTATTTAATTGTCCTTGGGGGTGTGGAAGCGTATAAATATTTTTTTTCATTTTTTATTGTGGACAATCTGGTGAATGTTTGTACGGACAATTGCGAGCGTGGTGCTGTTCCACTAGACCTACATTTCGAGCTTTTTCGTCCTTCATTACCTGCCACATTAGTCACATTAAGATATTAATACGAGGAATACAAAACACATGTCCACAAAGACACTTATCAACCAACACAAAAAAACAAGAAACAACATCATAACAACACACAAACGCCCTTACTACCATAACACGCTATGTATGTGTTCCAATTTCGACCGACAACAACATTAAACACAATCAACACCCCAAATACAAAACCAATACATGTCCCACCCACATACAAAACCATAGATACATGACAATTAGTACCAACATCGTAAAGAGGTAGAACTCGTAACATTTACTCAAGAATGTGCCACATATAACCACAAATAAATGCATAAATAACACAAATTACAAAACACACATGGTATGTCAGGCCAACATCCCTATGTGGACGTGGTGTTCGGGGGGTTTATTCGTCAACCATTCATAAGCAAATCACAACGAAACAACACTTTACCCAAAAATAAACATGACATATTTGGGGAATTACGAAATTAGACGATAACACTATAACAAGGTACTCAACCCACAGTTTGTAAACACGCATGTAGTGAAACACAGGTACTATCGTTCAAGAAATTACACCAAGACACTCGACGTACTATTACGTTGACCACTTGCAAACATGGATGTCACAATCATTACATATCACCTAACATTACTGTCATTAACATCACACGTACCTACCCCAGCCTACATACACCCAAAAACTAGGGAAGCACAAGCACATTACATCACACTGACACAACAAACTCATTATCTGTCAACAACATTGCACTGAATGCTGGACACACACCACCATATGAACAATCACCACAAACAATGTCCAATCGTGTGCGTAACATTAGGTTAACAATCACCGACCATGTGTGTAACATTAGTTAACGTGTATGTCATTCAACAGCACACATTAACTACCAAAAATTTCACTAAAATTGAAAATGAAGACCACCCAAAATACACTCAAAATCTTGGGTCCCCAAACCACATTACAACACAACGGCATGACCATGTCAATAAAGCACACTAACCTTGAAACCCTGCCACAAACTTACCAACATCATGACAAACACCACAAAATACCCCTGTTAATATTACCCAAAATACAAAGTACCTCAATTGGAGGACGCACCCCGACACCCCCAGTGGCAACAAAATGACTAATATCACACGAAAATAGACACTACACGACCATACCCTCAGAAAAATTCGAACCCCACGAACACCCAACAACATGAAATTGAGATTTCATCATTACGAATAATGCAGTCAAAGACAATTACGCATAGAAATATAGCGTTAATCAAACAATCATTAGGATTAACCAAATATTTTTCCAATGTAAACATATATGCATAATAACATCAAAACCCACATACCTAATGCCATAGGACAACAACACGAACATCGACGCGAACAAATGGATGACGTGCAATCGTCGGCAACACATCCTCACCGTCAATCGCATGGCAAAATTATGTTAACCCGATAGAGATGTGTGTGTGTAAATCAAATGTATAAATTAAATAACCAATAAAATAAAATAATTTAGAAAATAATTATATAAATTAAATTTTGAATTAAATGCTTACAGAAATTAAAGTCGAGGCTTTTGTTGGAACAATCTCCTTAAAGTAGATTTTGCCCTCGCTCCGGTGTTTTGAGATTTAGCGGTGTCTACTTCCCAGGACGCAACGACTAACACTTGAATTTGCAGCACTACAAACACAAGTTTGGCGAACCAAAACTTTGTTGTAACTCTTTCTTTTTCTTCCGAAAATTAAATGCAGAATAGATATAGAAACACAAAGAAGACCAGAGAAAGAATGATGAAATTATGATGGAAAAATCTGATGAAATGAATTGCTGGAAGTAGGCTTTATATAGGTAGAATGGTGGCTGTTCCGAACAGGTGTCGACAGATAGGCAACTGTTCGGACATATTTTAACAGATAGAAAATCTATTTGAACTGTTTGGATAGTTACAAATTTGTCCGGGAAGGATTCAATAGGTTCAAACCTGTTTGGGTGGATTAGGATCTGTTTGGGTGAAGGAAAACATTTTGAACCAATTTATTTTAAATTTTGAAACCAAAATTAAAAATAAATAAATAAATTACAAATGTTTTTAGCCCAAAAAAAATAAGTATTGGGCTGGACAAGCCCAACCTCACACCATGCACCTATGCCCAACTCCAGCTCGACCGACCGACCGGACGGATGGCGATGGCAGCACACGCATGTGATTTTAGTTTTGGGTCCAATAGGTCTAGCCCACTTCAACCATAATCTCACCCTTCCACAAACTTGGGTACCCCTTGGGGCCCATCCCAAGTATCCCAAAAGGTATATAAACCCAAATAAATCCTTAAGCTTTTCCAATGTAGGACAAACACATTTCACAAATGTGTAGGAAACCCACCTAAATTCATATCCACGAACCCGAAAATGCGCGTTGAATTCTAATTCAACCAGAAATTATTTTGAGCAACCAAATACACGATTTTATTCACTATGCGACATTAAACATGAACCCAATTAGAAACGTTAAAAAAAACACTTGGGTCCCACCTTAATTAATGCTCAAAGTTAGCAAAAAATAAGGTTTTTTCAAAAACTTCCAAAGTCATTTTCCAACAATTCCCCACATGAATGAAATTCACGATAACGGACATGCAACAAAATACGGACAAAGAAAGAGTGCATTAAGAAAATACACCACATCGAGATAGGTAGCTTTTGGCTTTGAACCTCCTCTAGTGAAACCCTATTGGGCTTACTAGCTAACCAGTGGATGTGATGCCTTGAATTGTTTAGCTGTTTGTGTAAGCCAAGACAATAGATTACACATAGTGTATCCGCAGACACAATTTGGTTCTTACAGTTGTGTTCATTTTGGCCTTGAACAATGCCTAGTAATTCATGAGTGCTTTAGAGAATTTAGCTTTCTCAATTCTCACAGAATCGGCCCAATTCACACTCATATAGGTGACTTCTTATTAAGAGTATCTTGCTATACCCCACTTTGTTGTCCAAGCTATAAGAGTCATTAAAAGAAAAGCTTATCCTATTAACGCTGTAGGTATCACTCTTCTTATCATAGAAATGGGTAGGAGTCAACCTCCTTAGTGATACGTGAAGTCATCCATAATTCGGTTGTCCCTTTGAACCTAGATTTTGAGATCTCCAGTCAACTAGGTTGGGTTGCCATTATGGCGACTTTTAAGTAATAGGATTTAATCCTATTCCCCTCAATAAATGGTACACTTGCTCTCTGGTTAGCCCTTTAGTCAATGGATCCACAATATTCTCTTTTGACTTTACATATTCTATGGAAATTGTTCCATGTGAGAGCAAATGCCTAACGGTATTATGTCTTCGACAAATTTGTCGAGACTTACCGTTATACATATGATTATGTACCCGTCCTATTGCTACTTCATTATCACAGTGAATGCATATAGTTGGCACAGGTTTAGGCCACATTGGAACGTCTCCTGAGAAATTACGAAGCCATTCTGCTTCTTCTCTTGTTTTATCTAATGCGATAAATTCAGATTCCATTATCGACCTTGCTATGTATGTCTACTTGGAGGATTTCCAAGAGACTGCAACACCTCCCAGGGTAAAGATGTATCCACTAGTGGATTTTGAGTCTTTAGTATCCGATATCCAATTTACATCGCTGTACCCTTCGAGAACTGCTAAATATTTGGTATAATGTAAGCCATAATTCCGGGTATGTCTTAGATACCTAAGTACCCTAATTATCGCTTTTCAATGATCAGATCCTGGATTACTTGTGTACCTACTTTGTTTGCTTACAGCATAGGCTATATCTGGCCTAGTGCAAATTATTAAGTACATCAAGCTTCCGATTATCCGAGAGTACACTCTAATTGTGATGCATGCACTTGTATTTTTTGACAAATGAAGACTAATGTCAACAGGTGTTTTAGCAGGACGATCGTCATGCTTTCCAAATTTCTCCAGAATCATCTCAACATAGTGAGACTAAGATAAAGCCTATCCTTCAGATGTTCTAGTAATTTTTATTTCTAGAATTACATATGCTACACCCAGATCTTTCATGTTAAATTTTTTGTTCAACGTTTTATTTGTGGATTTAATCATGTCATTATTGCTTCTATAGATTTTGGGATCTCCAGTCAACTAGGTTGGGTTGCCATTATGGCGACTTTTAAGTAATAGGATTTAATCCTATTCCCCTCAATAAATGGTACACTTGCTCTCTGGTTAGCCCTTTAGTCAATGGATCCACAATATTCTCTTTTGACTTTACATATTCTATGGAAATTGTTCCATGTGAGAGCAAATGCCTAACGGTATTATGTCTTCGACAAATTTGTCGAGACTTACCCTTATACATATGATTATGTACCCGTCCTATTGCTACTTCATTATCACAGTGAATGCATATAGTTGGCACAGGTTTAGGCCACATTGGAACGTCTCCTGAGAAATTACGAAGCCATTCTGCTTCTTCTCTTGTTTTATCTAATGCGATAAATTCAGATTCCATTATCGACCTTGCTATGTATGTCTACTTGGAGGATTTCCAAGAGACTGCAGCACCTCCCAGGGTAAAGATGTATCCACTAGTGGATTTTGAGTCTTTAGTATCTGATATCCAATTTGCATCGCTGTACCCTTCGAGAACTGCTAAATATTTGGTATAATGTAAGCCATAATTCCGGGTATGTCTTAGATACCTAAGTACCCTAATTATCGCTTTTCAATGATCAGATCCTGGATTACTTGTGTACCTACTTTGTTTGCTTACAGCATAGGCTATATCTGGCCTAGTGCAAATTATTAAGTACATCAAGCTTCCGATTATCCGAGAGTACTCTAATTGTGATATGCATGCACTTGTATTTTTTGACAAATGAAGACTAATGTCAACAGGTGTTTTAGCAGGACGATCGTCATGCTTTCCAAATTTCTCCAGAATCATCTCAACATAGTGAGACTAAGATAAAGCCTATCCTTCAGATGTTCTAGTAATTTTTATTTCTAGAATTACATATGCTACACCCAGATCTTTCATGTTAAATTTTTTGTTCAACGTTTTATTTGTGGATTTAATCATGTCATTATTGCTTCTAATAATGAGCATGTCATCCACATAAAGACAAACTATGACATAGCCTTTGTCTGTGCTTTTAACATAGACGCATTTGTCATATTCGTTTATCTTAAAACCATCCGAAAGCATAGCGTGATCAAATTTTTTATGCCACTGTTTTGGAGCTTGTTTTAATTCATAAAGGGATTTGACAAGTTCACAAACCTTTTTCTCTTGGCCGGGAACTTGAAACCCTTCCAGTTGTTCCATATAGATTTCCTCATCTAACTTGCCATTCAAAAAGGCTGTTTTAACATCTATTTGATGTATTTCCAGATTATACAAAGCTGCAATCGCAATCAACATGCAAATAGATGTTATTCTTGTCACTGGTGAATAGGTGTCAAAATAATCAAGGCCTTCCTTCTGTCTGTATCCCTTAACAACAAGCCTAGCCTTGTATTTATCTATTGAACCATCTGCTTTTATTTTTCTCTTGAATATCCACTTCTATCTAAGAGCTTTGCACCTTGGTGGAAGATCCACCAGTTCCCAAGTATAATTTTGTAGTATTGATTCAATTTCACTATTCACAACCTCTCTCCACAACGGAGCTTCAAGAATTGACATTGCTTTCTTGAAGTTTTGAGGCTCATTTTCTAACAGGTATGTTAGAAAATCTGGACCAAGTGATTTAGAGATCCTAGCCCTCTTGCTACGCCTAGGTTCATCTACTTCATTATCATTTTGGTCTTCACTGCTACCCATAGCAGTATCAAAAGTTCTTTTATTTGAACTTTTCTCTTCAGTTTCCTTGCAAGGAAAAATGTGTTCAAAAAATGATGCATTCCTTGAATCAATAGTAGTGTTTACATGCATATCAGGATTTTCAGATCTATGAACTAAAAATCTGTATGTACTACTATTATTTGCATAACCAATGAACATACAATCAATAATTTTTGGTCCTATCTTAGTCGTTTTAGGACTAAGGACTACCACCTTGGCCAAACTCCCCCACACTTTGAGGTAATTATAGGTAGTTCGTTGACCTTTCCATAATTCATAAGGTGTTTAATTAAATTTCTTGTGGGGTACCCTATTAAGGATAAAGTTAGCAGACAAAATCGCCTCCCCCCACAAGTTCTAAGGTAACCCTAAACTAATCAACATGGCATTCATTTTCTCTTTAAGAGTACGATTCTTTCTCTCAACAACTCCATTTGACTGAGGTGAATAGGGTGCAGTGGCTAGGTAAATGATACCATATTCAGAACAAAATTCTTCAAATGGTGCATCATACTCACCACCTCTGTCACTCCTCACTATCTTAATAGTTTTGCCAAGTTGATTTTTAACCTCAAGTTTATGTTGCCTAAAAGCTTCTACGACTTCATCTTTACTTCTCAATAAGTAAATATAGCAATATCGAGTGCAATCATCAATAAAAGTAATAAAGTACTTCTTACCTTCTCTAGTTTGAACAAATTTTAAATCACAGACATCTGTGTGAATTAAACTTAGAGGTTCAGCACTTCTTTCAACTTTATTAAATGATACCTTAGTGAGTTTTGCTTCAACACAAATATCACATTTATGATTAGGATCAAATTCTAAGTTTGGTAAATATTCTAAAGCAACAAGTCTACGCAAAGAATTAAAATTAACATGTCCTAATCTACCATGCCATAAAAAAGAAGACTCAGCAATATAAATAGAAGATGTGTGTTCTTATTATTAATAGCCAAATTTGGTACAACAGTATTTACATTGAGTTGGAAAAGCCCATCACTCATATAACCTCACCCCACATACATTCCACTCTTGGAGCGTACAACCTTGTCAGATTCAAAGACTAATTTAAACCCATTCTTGATTAACAATGACCCAGAAATCAAATTCTTGCGAATCTCTGGCACATGAAGTACATTGTTAAGAGTGAGTTCTTTCCCCGAGGTCATTTTCAGCACAATCTTTCCTTGTCCTTCTACAGTTGAAGTGGAGAAGTTTCCCATAAAAAGTTATTCCCTACTTTCCACCACTTTGTCGGTTGTGAACATCTTCTTATTTGCACAGATATGGCGGGTTGCTCCAGTATCCACCCACTATTCCTTGAGATTGCTCACCAAATTTGCTTCAGAGACTACTGCAACAAGATTGATGTCTGCCACTCTATCGGAAAGATAAAAATCCTCGGTTATGTTGGCTTGTGCTGGCTTTTTGCTTGAACTCCCTCCGTCCTTGCGAACGTGACAATCCTTAGTGCGATGTCTATCTTTTCCACACACAAAGCACTTCCCTTTGAACCTTTTGTTGATCATGTTGTTGATCCCTTTAGTGGTCTTACTAGTGGATCCTTGTTTGGGACCATTGCCATCATGCTTCCGCTCTTCGTTGTTGAACTTTGACCCTTGACCATGTTCCACAACATTTGCTTTAGCCTGCATGACATGGTTTCCTGACTTCTTGTTGGAACCACGGTTGTCCGCCTTAATCCTGAGTCGCACTATCAGTTCCTCCAATTTCATCTCCTTGCGCTTATGCTTCAGATAATTCTTGAATTCTTTCCAGGATGGTGGCAACTTTTCAATGATTGCCGCTACTTTGAAAGATTCACTAAGAACCATCCCTTCCGCATGTATGTCATGGAGAATTAATTGGAGATCTTGAACCTGGCTAATAACCGTTTTGGAATCCATCATTTTAAAATCTAGAAAACAGCCGACAATAAATTTTTTTGTACCAGCGTCCTCTGTCTTATACTTATGATCTAGAGATTCCTATAGTTCTTTAGCAGTGCTTTTGACACTATACACATTGTACATAGTATTGTCCAACCCATTGAGGATATTATTCCGACACAAAAAATCACTATGTCTCCATGCATCGACTGCGACAACCACTTGTCGATCAGTTTCTTCCTCGTTCAGTGCCGGTGCCTTTTCATGAGTGAAGCGAGCCAAATTCAATTGCATAAGATAAAACATCATTTTTTGTTGCCATCTTTTAAAATCATTGCCATTGAATTTTTCTGGCTTCTCCCTATGATTGACCGGTACTGCCGGAGTCATCACTGGCACAATAGGTGTAGGGGTCGAAGTAATAACAGTCTCAGTACTGTTAGTTGTTAGATTTCTGACGAAATAAAAATGTACCAATCACAAATTTATACAAAAAAGAAATAACACACAAAACATACAAAAAAATATTTTGTAACAAAATTCCAATGATAAACATTATATTACTACTATGTTATCAAAGAAATCATTAAACAGTGTATTACTATTATTTAAGAAATTAAACAGTAGATGACTACTATTTAAATTCTCGAAACAAAATATTCGTTTGTCTAACACAAAAATAAATAAAAAATGAAAATCCACTTTAAAATTGTTAACCCCACAGAGATGTGTATGTGTGTGTGTGTGTGTAAATTAAATGTATAAATTAAATAACCAACGAAAAAAATAATTTAGAAAATAATTATATAAATTAAATCCCGAATTAAATGCTTACATAAATTAAAATCGAGGCTTGTGTTGGACACAATCTCCTTAAAGTAGATTTCGCCCTCGCTCCGATGTTTCGAGATTTACCAGAGTCTACTTCCCAGGATGGAACAATTAACACTTGAATTTGTAGCACTACAAAAACAAGTTTGGCGAACCAAAACTCTGTTGTAACTTTCTCTTTTTCTTCCTAAAATTAAATGCAGAACAGATACAAAAACACAGAGAAGACTAGAGAAAGAATAACGAAATTATGATGAAAAAAACTGATAAAATGAATTGCTGGAAGCAGACTTTATATAGGCAGAATGGTGGCTATTCCGAACAGGTGCCAACAGATAGGAAACTGTTCGGATAGATTTCAACAGATAGAAAATCTGTTTGAACTGTTTGGACAATTACAAATTTATCCTGGAAGGATTCAACAGGTTTAAACTTGTTCGGGTGGGTTAGGATCTGTTTAGGTGGAGGAAAAAATTTCAGACCAATTTATTTTGAATTTTAAAACCAAAATTAAAAATAAATAAATAAATTACAAATGTTTTTGGCCCAAAAAAAAATAAGTATTCGGCTGGACAAACCCAACCTTACACCACGCACCCGTACCCAAGCCTAGGCTGCCCGCCCTACCGGACAGACAGCGGCGGCGGCGCGCGCGCGTGATTTTAGTTTTGGGTCCAATGGGTCTAGCCCACTTCACCCATAACCTCACCCTTCCACAAACTTGGGTACCCCTTGGCTCCCATCCCAAGTATCCCAAGCTAAGGTATACAAACCCAAATAAATCCTTAAGCTTTTCCAATGCGGGACAAACACATTTCACAAATGTGTAGAAAACCCACCTAAATTTATATCCCTGAATCCGAAAATGCGGCTGAATTCTCATTCATCTGGAAATGGTTTTGAGTAACCAAATACACGGTTTTATTCACTACACGACATTAAACAAGAACCCAATTAAAAACATTAAAAATAACGCTTGGGTCCCACCTTAATTAATGCTCAAAGTTAGCAAAAAATAAGGTTTTTCCAAAAACTTCCAAAGCCATTTTCCAACAAAATGACTCAGTGCCCACTCCGAATCAATGATGACAATGTATAACCAGAAAGAGGTTTTCACTTTTCTAGGGTTTGAGGGGACGTCAAATGTTAATTATGGAAGATCAATTGAAGATTTAACATTGCTAAATCCGGCTGTGCAAAGAAATGAAGTGAGGATCATCGTTGTAACATTGCAAATCAAGAACTTTCCATCTTTGACTCGTCTGTTTTGATCGTGTTGGAGGAAACCAAAAAAAACTATAGTACGCTTTTGGTCAATTTGGTAAATACAACATCACCTAAAACCCACATTTACCCCCTAACAAATGCAAGCCACGCACTGAATTCATGGGCTTCAAGATCATTAACATTGAAATGAGACTTTTGTGTCTTAAAATAAAAAAATAAAAAATAAAAAAAGGACAGGACTACGTGGTTTAAAAGATCTAATTCTGGAATTTAATGGTGCTTTATCCTTAAATTAAATGAATTCAAAAAGAAAATAAAAGAGTTATTAAAAAAAAAAACATGTCAAAGACAAAAAATAGGAAAACCAAAATATTCAAAACAAAAGTCTAAAAAAAAAAAAACTAACTAAAAATAAAAAAAGGACAGGACTACGTGGTTTAAAAGATCTAATTCTGGAATTTAATGGTGCTTTATCCTTAAATTAAATGAATTCAAAAAGAAAATAAAAGAGTTATTAAAAAAAAAACATGTCAAAGACAAAAAATAGGAAAACCAAAATATTCAAAACAAAAGTTAAAAAAAAAAAAACTAACTAAACACTATAAGCTTCTCTTTTTTAAAATCTTTCTTTACTAATCTATAATTTTACACAAATTATTCACAATTTTTATTTTTATTTTTATGTGAATTTAATAATCTAATTAAAAAATGATGCATACACACAAAAATATAACACTAAATATGTACATTATAACCAACTATTTAATTATGAATAATTAACTTCTCATTATTATATGTATTATATTATTGCAAAAGATCTCACATATTACTTTTCTGATATCTTATATATGTCAATGTCTACATATATAAATATATATAAAAAATATAAATGTAAATTTATATATGTTACTATATTCATATTGTCAATCTGTAATGATATATTAACATCGAATACTTTAATTTCTAACATGTATCGCTGTAGTAATATAGTTATATTTGTTAGGAAAAAACTACAGAATTGTGTATTGTTTTCCTATCAATTTATATTAAATACATATATATATATACATGTCATACAAACAAGTGTCTATACACTATAAGAATCTGCACTTTTAGCGACCACTTTTCGTGACCAATATAAAAGTTGGTAGCTAAAAGTTACCTTTTGGCGACCAAATATTAATTAGTCGCGAATGAACATTATTTTTGGCGACCAAATATGAGTTGATCGCAGAAGGTCATATTTTGGCGACCAAAAAATGAGTTGGTCGCAGAAAGTGGTATGCCTTTGGCGATCAACTACAAATTTGGTCGCGGAAGATCACATTTTGCCGACCAAAAAATAAGTTGGCCACGAAAGATCAAAAATAAGTTGGTTGTGGAATTGGCGACCAAGATTTTAGTCGCCAAAAACTTATTTTCCCCGACCGAAAATATTTTAGTTGCCGTATATTGAGTTTTGGCTACTAAAACAATTTAGTCGCCGAATGGGA
This sequence comes from Camellia sinensis, assembly GCF_004153795.1. NCBI lineage: Eukaryota > Viridiplantae > Streptophyta > Magnoliopsida > Ericales > Theaceae > Camellia > Camellia sinensis. Next base: position 1,000,437 of record NW_021027094.1, on the reverse strand, counting down.
AATAATTTTTTTTTTTCCGTTGGTGACCCAAAATAAAGTTGCCAAAAATTTATTTTCCGCAACAAAAAAAAAATTAATTGCCAAATTAGTACTTTTAGCGACTAATATTTTGGTCGCCGTTGATTGAGATTTGGCGACCAAAAAAGTTTGTCGGTGAAGGTACCTTTTCTGCGACTAATCTGGTCTTTTGGTCACCAAAAGTTTGGAAGGGAAATTTGAAACATGGAGGCGGGAATTGAAATTTTTTTGCGACAAAAAAATTTGGTCGCCGATTGTAAAACGACGTCATTTTGTATATTACTTTTAATATACATGACACTTTTAATAAAAGTGTGAAGGAAAAAATCAAATTAATATTTTAATCACATATGATAATATTTATTTTTTATATTACTTTTCAATTAATACTAAATAATTTTTTTGATTATAATTTTTTTTTAATCACACCTATAAATTTTTAAAATTTTATTTTCATACCTAATATTCTCACATCCTTATTCTGAATAAACAAGGAGCATCGTTCAAACAAAAAAAAATTGGCCCTAATTTCATTCTCAATTGCCCCAACCCTAGTTAGCCTCACTCATTCTCTTTCTCGCAGTGGCGCCACAAATAACAACACCTACGTGGGCGGAACTCCCTCCGGCGTCCAAGTAACCATGCTCCTCTCTTCTCTCTCCCTCTCTCGTTCTCTCCGTCTCTTCATCAATCTCCAACTTCGTGCGACTCTACCCTATAATTACCGCAGCTCTCCCTCTCCATTTTAGTGCAACTCATCTCCCATTACCGCTGGTGAGAGCTCTCCCTCTCATCTTCCGGATGTCCACGCACCGCTGCTTTACCGACCCTACTTTTCAGCCGCCGCCGCAGAGCTACATTCCAATTCTACTCCTCTTCATCTACTGGTACAACTCTTCACTTGTATGTAGCATAGATTTATAGATTTGCAGTTCCTTGCAGGATAAAGATGTGAAAAAAAGGCGTTCATATGTGTATTATTTGTTCAACAGATTTGATTTTCAATTAATGAGAATTTATTGCCGATGATTTCAATTGCAACACAAGCCTACGTACTTATTTAAATGCCATAGGAGTTTTTGTTTTTGATTGCCAAGCTTAATTGCTTTAGGAGTTGGAATTGTATTATTTGAAGTTTGCTTATGTATATATATGCATATATGTATGTAGGTGAGGCTGGAACATGAAGAGTGCTACTGTAATTATTATAAAAATGTTTGATGGCTTTTATTTTGAATAAGTGGCATGTTGATGGTCAGTGAGATTTTGCAGGTCTGGTTTGTTTGACACTATTTAGTATCAAATGCAAATGAGGATAAGGAAGTCTGTGTAACCAAAAGACCAAAAATTAGTTGGGAATGATAATTGTTACAGTTTTACGATATTGTTAATTAGAATGTGGTTAGTAGTTGTTAGGTTAGGTTAGGTTAGTTTAGTTACGATACAACTGATGTATATATACTCTGTTACATTCAAACAATGAAGACATAAACTTCTATAACTACTGCTGAGATTTCATTTGTGAATACCTGGTACTAATTATTAACGAAAACCTTTCTTTGTACTTTTGAAAATGCAGAGCATGTGTCATTTCTCAAAGATGTAGCTGCAACTCAACAACCGGAGCATTTGCCTCATCGTTTGAAAATGCTTCAGGAGAGAAGTAAGGTGTTGAATGAACTCTTTACTGCTTAAATTGTGAGGTGGAATCATTGCATTGGACATGTTTCGAAATGAAGATATTTTTATTTTAAATAGTTAAAAACGCATCGCAATACAACCTAGAAAGCAATTGATATACTTTGATTCCTCAACTCAATTAGTAGTACCTCCAGAGTCCTCGTATCCATTATTTATCCATTATAAAATAGTAAATAAATAAATATTGTACTATTTTATAATGTCAAAATGAGTCCACTTGACATCTTACAATTGAATATTGTCATGATTGGCCATAATGTTTTCCTCTTTGCATAAAAACTTTACTGAGTGATTTTTGAGCTTTTGTTTTGATGGTAATGGTCGTATGTGCCTATAAAATACTGAGAAAGCTACAAAATTTAGGATAAATGCATAGAACTTAGCTTCAAAGTGAGACCTTATCGATTTGTTAGTTGAGTTTTAATTATGTTTCCTATGTGTATATACTGAAACTACTATTTTATAAAAAATTTCTGTTCTTAGTGTCACGAAACAGTCTCTTTAAAAATAGAGATATAATTGCGTATATCTTGTCATTACTACACTTTGCTTTAATAAAAGCCTAGTGCACTCACTCAAAGCCTAGTGCACTCACTCGAAACATGTTTTTAGATTTTTGTTGGTTTTGTTTTGCAGATATACACTACAAGAATTTACACATTTGCCGACTACTTTTGCCGACCAAAAAAATTTTGGTCACAAAAAAATGACATTTGGCGACCAAATATTAATTAGTCGTGAATGATCAATATTTTTGACGACCAAATATGAGTTGGTCGCAGAAGGTCACATTTTGGCGACCAAAAATGAGTTAATCGCAGAAATTGGTATGCTTTTGGTGACCAACTACAAATTTGGTCGCGGAAGGTTACATTTTGGCGATCAAAACAAATTAGTCGCCAAATTAGTACTTTTAGCGACTAATATTTTAGTCGCCGTTGATTGAGATTTGGCGACTAAAAAAGTTTGTTGGCGAAGGTACCTTTTCTGCAACTAATATGGTGTTTTGGTCGCCAAAAGTTTGGGAGGGAAATTTGAAACATGGAGGGGGGAAATGAAATTTTTTGGCGACAACAAAAATTTGGTCGCCAATCAAAAAATGACGTCGTTTTGTACCTGGAAAATAGAAAAAAAAATTAAAAAAAGGCCCTGATCTCCTCTGTCTCCAACTCGCTCTCTGTGTATGTTCATCCGCTCTCTCCCTCTCTCTGTGTTCTCTCTCTCAATCGGTGCCCACTCTCTCGCTCACCGAAGTCCCTCACCACCGTTGCTCACGTCCGTCGCACATCGCCACCGCCGTAAATCGCCATCGCCAACTGTCTTTCTCTCACACAGATCCTCAGACCACACTCGCCATCGCCCTCTGTTTCTCTCTCTCTCTCTATTCGGTCTCTTCTATGTGTCTCTGTTTTCTTGTCTCCCTCTGTGATTTGGGTTCAGGTGAGTGTTTGTCGCCTCTAAATCTGCAGAGGCAGAATGGTATCTGCAGAGGCAGCTCTTTGGCCCCTAAATCTCGCAAGGGCTTTTTTCCTTATATAATATATAGATATAGATATAGATAGATAGCGAAACAAACTTTTCTTTTTCTTCATCTCTTGATGTAGGATTATAAAATAAATTATAAACTAATTAGAGTTTTATTTTTATATAGTTAAATGGAAGTTAGTCAATGTAAATTTTTTTAATTGTTTAAAATTTAAAAAAATTAGTATAAGAAATCACGATTAAACCGACGAATCGGTAAAATCCAAAATGGTTTAGGCTAATTAGTTAGGTCAAATGACCAACCAACTTATATAAAAATTAATTAATTAAAAATTTTAAATGTTATTTAATTTTAAAATTTAAACTGTCTAAATTGTGATTATACACAACACTATTATGATTCACTTTATATAAGTGAAACAACTTACTTTTCTCTTCTTTTTTCGATGTGGAATTATAAAATAAAAGCTAACAATTATTTTGGACAGAAAGTTTATTTCTAATAAAGCAATCTCAATTTTTCAATCTTTAATCAGATCAATTTTTAGTTTATTTCAAATCAAACAAATCTAATTAATATATTTTGATAAAACTGCTAAAATCACGGT
>NW_021027094.1:982817-996543 GCF_004153795.1 Camellia sinensis | reverse complement strand
ATTCATTCCAGTGATTAGTTTCTGTTTGCCTAATCATCATGCATTTTCTACAACAATTTCGACTATCCTCCACCGATAGCCCAAAGCAGTTATTTCTATACAGAAAATAAATGCAACAATGGATATATAATCAACATTTCAACTAGGTGAGCGATAAATAATCCAACTACACCCTTTAACCCCTTCCCTTTCCAATTTCCACATTCTCAATTCAATTCCTCATTTCCAACAATTAATTATACAAATTAATCAATCAATGTAATTAGGGCATTTTCCATAATTAACATTGCAACCCCTAGGTTCCATTTTCATTAATGTTTTAACATTAATTCCACTTTTCCATGTCAAACATGCATCTAGGCTTTTATATAGTTAGAACCCCAACTTTGTAAATTTGCACAAAAGTCTCAAACTTTCACAAAATTACCAAACTAACTCCAACATCTCAAACTACCAAAATTTAAAGACAAAACCCATAGTAAGGAGTAGGTTATCCCTACCTCAAAGTTTAAGCTCCAATGGAGATGAAGACCAAAACCAAAATGCTCCAAATTCTGAAATTTTCAGATTAAAATGTAGCCCTCAACGATCAACACAACTTTCGTAAAGACCAAAAGTGAGCAAACAACTCCTACTAGATCAAATCTAAGAGAGAAGGGCCGATTTTAGAGTGAGAAGCTCTGAAAATGGCTTTTTGGAAAAGTAAGAGAGAGAAAAGATCTTGAAAAAGTGATCCAAAAGTCGGATCTCAGATTTATATAAAAGTTGCCCCGCTCGAGCGTCAAACTCCCCGCTCGAGCGTCACTCATAGACTCCCACTCGAGCGTCAACAATCCCGCTCGAGCGGCGAATACACACTTCAAGAACTTTTGCAGGCAGGTCTCCCGCTCGAGCTTCCAACTCCCCGCTCGAGCGGCACTCACACAATCCCGCTCGAGCGGCCAATCCCACGCTCGAGCGTCGAACACTGCACACGAAATACTGGATGGGTGAAACTCCCGCTCGAGCGCCAAGACCCCCGCTCGAGCGGACAGGTCAAAATCTGGGCAACTAGTTTTGGTTTCTAATCTCAACTGACCTGTAACAAATCTACCCAACACATCCTATAACTCAAATACAAAGTAGGAAAGGATGTACACCAGGTAATAAACAACTACTATCATCCACGGACGTATGTCCGGATCACTGTACAGCAAGGGTAAACCCGGGATCGCTATACAAATCAAGCCACTAAGTGGCATTTGTGTAATTAGGCAAACTAATGCAATTCAACATTATTTAATCTAATTTACACATTCTAAATCGAACTTTAATTAAGCCTACCATAAATTCACATAAAATCTAACTAGTATAACACACTAATCAATTTCCGAATCAGTCGTCGATAAGGCTTTCAATTTGCAGTTCAAAGTCAACACATACACAGATCACTTTATAGCAAATAGGTAGAAACACATAATTAATGCAATACATATGCAAATTAGTCCCGGATTCCTTCTAAATTACTGTTATGTATAATTAAGTGCAGATTAACATCAATCAGAGGTCGGGGTTATTACAGCTCTTGAAAGGAACATCAATCTACTTAGTTGGGGATTCATCAGAAATCAATGAAAAAATTGCTCGAAAACTAGCTGTTGGTCTTGGGTATTGCCTTTCATTCTTTGCATTCAAAGGACAAAAATTGCTTGTGGATCTATTTGTCTGATGAGATAATCTTATCAATGTTTCCAGTCATGTTGTTCCTTTTTGCTGCTACTCAGTTTGTAAGAGCTGAAATACTTCAAAGTGGCTATTTCATCTTTTTATCTTTGTTTTATCTTTATTTTAAATGGAATTTAATTATTGTTTGATGATTTAGTGAAGTTACAAGAAAGGAAATTTGTTAATTATTGTTCCTAAGCTTTTTCTTTTTTAAATGTTATTGTTCCCTAATTGTGGTTGGGTTGAATGAATTTTGTTCGATATTGGATTGAATGTTTATAAACAAAAATTGATTGTTTTAAAAAAAAAAAAAGAACAGAGATTTGGCGACTAAAAAATTGGTCGGCAAATTCTATACTTTTGCAACTAAAATCATTGGTCGGCAATTTCTTACCTTTTGGCGACTAAATTGTTAGTTGGCAATTCCTCGACTTTTGGCAACTAATCTGTTTGGTCGTGGAATGTGACAATTAGCGACTAAGATATTTGGCCAGGAAAATATCACTTTTTGCAACCAAAGTGTTTTATCGACAAAATGGATTAGTCGTAGTAATGATATATTTAGCGACAAAAAATTTAGTCAGCAAATCCAACTTTTCCCGACCAACAAAAATTTTGGTCGCGAATTACTTTTGCCGACCCTCAATTGGCGACCAAAGTAGCAATCAAAAAAATTGGTCGTGGATAACTTTTGCCGACTAAAAATGAGTTTTTAGCGACCAATTTTTTTGTCGGCAAAGGTGTTATTTCTTGTAGTGATAACAAACATTTTTAATAACAAACCAATACTTTGCAAAACATCTCCATCACAACAATAATTGTATTTTTTTCCCCCTCACAGAAAAAATCACATTATTGAGGGAAAATGAATTTTGAAATTCATAACAATATGATATCGTGTCAAACTCTTACTCATCAAAATATTTTTATTACAATGAGTTATAATGTTGAGTAAGAAGAAAAACAAGAAGGTGGTGAAACAAAAACTATAAAAGATCTATTGCAACTTACTTTTTAAACAAAGTTAAACGAGCTGAAGCAGGAATTGTCCTAACTGTTGTGAAGTTCAAGAAAAATAATGTGCCTCATGCACACATTTTAGTCAAATTATATGGAGAAAAAAAATCAAATGATGCTAAAATATTATCGCAATAACTCAATGATACAGAATAAGCACATCAAATAAAAATTTTTGATCAATTTTTGTCATATGCTGATTACTTACAGATGATATAATAAATTATATAACTTGATAGTTTCATGAAAGTGACCTTGCAAACACTTGTAAGTATGAATCTATAAAAATTGTGAAAATAATTATGAAATTCCTGTATTAATCGAAATATTAAGTTACAATATTATTTCATTTTCTTTAATAAAATAAAATAAATAAAACTATTCCACATTTTTTATATAAATGAAAATATACTAACGACTAATATTATATTTTTCATCATGCAACATATTCGTGGCTCAAGAAACAAGACTTAACTCTTGATGTATAAAAATATATTACATATATAATATTAATGCATTCCTATACTAATAATATGCAAATAATATATAATAGTAAGTTCAATAAATTTATATTATAAGCTAAACTATTAAATAAAATTATATAAGGATACAATTAGTTTTATACCTTCAATGGCTAGTTTGTGTTGGCCTAACCTAGTTGGCTACCATACCTTCCTTAGGGCTTAATCTCAAGGGGGTCACGGGTTCAATTTTCATTGGGAGAGTTGAATTAAGAGAGTGCAATAATTAGTTGCTTTGCAAATGATGGAGAGTTTTTCGCCAATAAGTATTAATCTAACAACTAATAATTAACATTTGTCGATAAAAAAATAAAAATAAAAAATAAAAAAGGTTGGTTTGTGTTGCATGATGGGGTAAGAGGTGATGGTTTGCTCTATTTTGAGTCAGTGAAAACGAGTGGGCGGGGTGGTGAGTTGGAGCTTGTTGACTCACCTCGTGAAATGCATGTGTATCACCTGATTAACCCGAGTTCTGAGAATGATGTGACTTTAATCTCAATATTCTAATTATAAATTATTATTTATATTTATGAATTTTTTTATTTATTGTTTAAGTTTTTTGGTTAAGTAGGTGTTTATTTATTGTTTAATTATACTTTAGATATACATCAATTTATTTATACAAATCTTTATATTTTATGTATATATCACATACTAATTTAAGAGACACATATAATTACAATATAAACAGTTAATAAAAAATCACATATCACGTAGAATGTAAGCAATCAATTACTAATAAAATTTAAAAGAAACAAACCAAAAAAAATATATGGAAAACCATTACTCCATGTATTGCGTTTGACTTGAGTTGAATGACGAAGTGAAAGTTGTATGCTTCTTGGGTAAGCTAGAGAATCCAATTCCCTCAGTAAACTTAAATCCATGAATAAAGATTCACTAAAGCATCAATTCAACACACACCTTAACATGCTATTCACAAATGAATATATGTAATATAGTTATGTAATAAACAAAATTGACTTGATTGATTGAATGGAGATAAGGTCAATTCATTCATTTTCTTTTACAATGATTCATTAATTTTGATATCAAAAACAAGTCTTGCTGCTTCAACTAAAACCAAACCAAACACTCGAAGGTTTTTTTTTTTTTTTTATTTTTTTTAGGATAAATTATAAATACATTCCTTGATATTTGAATAAAATACGAATCACCTCTTATAATTTTAGAAATTACATTTTACTCCCTGAGATTTCTAATTTCATAATAAATCGTTTCTTTTATTAATAAATCATCAAGGCAATTAACAATTTTTAATGATATTAGAAATATGTTTCAATTAATTATTTAAGTAATTTTATTATCGTATAGGAGAGCAATTATGAATTTTTTTTTAGTTAATTCTGTTAAATAAAAAATACTAACAAGGAGGTATTTATAATTTTTCAAATCACAAGAAATAATCTGTATTTTAAACAAATTTCAAAATGTGTATTTGTAATCTACCCTTTATTTTAGCACAATTTTTTCTAGGGTAACAATTCATGTTATCATTCTTTCTAGAATGGAAAGTCAACTTGATTACTTACAACGTAGTTAACAATAGGAGTATGACATGGGTGAAGTTTTTGACTTGGCATGTTATGCACTACTCCATCCATGCAAGTAACATATGATTGTAGAATATCTATATGATTATAATATTATAATAATATATTTCCTCAAAAAATAAATAAATTATAATAGCTATATTATTATATAAAAGCTATATCTAAGTTGGTGTAATTTGTCATGTTTTTATAATTTTCACCTAATAATCTAGAACATAATAATCATAATGAGATTTAAACTGCTTCAATTCTACTAGATCTAAATTATTTCAAACAACTATCATAATTATTTTAAATTTCACACATGATTATATAAAGTTTTGTCAGAACTTCTCTCTTTTCGAAGTCCACTTTAGGTAACTATAAAAAAACTCTCTGTAAACTCAAGGGTGTTTGGCAACTTAGTAAAGGCTTGGAGGTTAAGACCCTAGGTCCTAAGTTCAAAACTTTTTGGGCTAATCTTTTGGGCGTAGGACAGTTGGTTAGGAGATTAGTCTCAAGTTGTTGCTACTCAAGTTAGGAGATTAGCCCAATGCTCCCCCGCTGCTCGAGTCCTGACTTAAGCGGAGCTTGTCTTGGGAGGTCGGAGAGTTCCCAAGTTATAGTCTCTTATCTCGGAACGGACAATAGGACACCTTGATAATCTTTGCAAAGGGCGCTGCCCTAAACTTGCGGGAGAATAGAAGGATTTTCCTATAATAATAAAAAAAACTCTCTCTAAAAGATCTAATTGTTTTTTTGTACCGAGAAGATCTAATTATTTTAAACTTAATAACTGTTATGATTTGTTTAACTGCTTCACACTGCCTATATGTGTGTGAGTTGGGCATCACAAACCTTTTTATGACATGAATTGTTTATTTTTTTAGGGTTTTCAATGTTACATTCATAAAAATAAAAATAAAAAATAGATCGATCCGATAATTGTAACATTTTTATTTTATCGTATTTCTTTTTTAAAATTTTTTCACAAATTTTTTACTTTTTAGATACATCTAAGTAAGGTGCATCTAAAAAAATAAAAAAAAATATTTAAAATTTTAAAAATATTTACTAAAAACAAAAAAAATAAGAAAATTAAAAAATTTAATTTTTAAAAAACTTAATTCAAAATGAAGGCTTTACGGAGAGAGTAATATGCTTTGCTTGCCTTGTTAGAGCAAAAAAAGCAAATATGATCGCACATAAAGTTGTAATAGGGACAATAATAGTATAATAGTTATTTATTCTTAGAGAGACTACTGTCTTTGTTTTTTTTCATTTTTCATTTTTTTCTCTTTCTTTTTTTTTCTATTAAAGAGCTACTTTGCTAAATTTTTTGGATTTGTTTGTATTAGAACCAGCATAACTTAAAATAATAATAAATTTGCTTAGGCTTGAAAATACTTTAATTTTTTTTAAAACATGCAATATACCAGGAAACTTCCAAGCTAAGAAGTACGGACACTTCTAAGAAGGTGACGTATTCGTGTCGTATCCGTGTCGGACACCGATACTCTTTGGACACTCTCAGGACACGTGTCCGACACTCTTCAAAACGTGTCCTATTTTTTAAATTTTTTTAAAGACTTGGACACTCTTTGGACACTTGAAGGACATACGTGTCCATCGCTTAAATACAAGTGTCTAACGATTAGACATATGTGAAATTAATTATAAGTTTGAACAAAACAACTTAAGATACAATAATAAAACAAAAACTATATAAATTTATAGGAATTAGTATCATATTGTATTTTTTGTTATCTTTTTAATGATATATTCATATATATAACATATAATAAATATATAAAATTACATATTTCATGCGTGTCCCTCACGTGTCGTGTCCTACATTTTTTGAAAATTAACGTGTCAGCGTGTCCGTGTCGTACTCGTGTCGTGTCACGTGTCCGTGTCCATACTTCTTAGCTTCCAAGATATATCTATGTTCTAAACAAATCAGGTATAAAACTATTTTTACATTTTTACAACTACCAAACAATGTTGAAATTAATTGCTCTAATTTTCTCTATGTTAGAGATTATGACTCCCTTTGTTTCAAAAGGAAAATATTTTTGAGGAAATTCTATTATTTGGTTGGCTCAAAAGTAAAAGTTCGCATGTCATTTTTTCTCACCTCGGTCAGCTCTTTATCAATTTCAATTGTTGTCATATTTTATTTTATATATTTTAAAAAAAATTTATTTCTAAAAATTTTGTCAATTAAACATAGAAAATTAAAAAATACATATTTTTGTTTAAAATTATTTTAAATAAAAAACATTTTATATCTAAAAAAACGAATCCATATGTCATTTTCTATTAAAGGGGCTGACGTATGGGAGGTCCAATAATGAAAATATTGTATATAGCTTGATAAAATTACAAAGAATGCAAGCAAATAAAAATGGTGTTGTATATGATGCACTTTCTCTACCACACAAAGAAATAAAAGCCAAAAATAAATAAATAAAGAGAGAGAATACTGCCAATGCATCATCTTTGTGGCTTTGGCTTTGGCTTTTAATTTAAGATTTCTTTATTTTTTATTTTTTATTTTTTGTTTTTTGTTTTTTGTTTTTTAAGTACAAGTAGAAATATATGCATCATTTTTTTGAACTGAAAAGCTCTAACATCCTCCTCAACATCTGCAGTCTCACCTCCTCTTTTTATCTTTTTCCTTTTTTTTTTTTTTTTTTTTCTTTTTTCTCTTTTCTCTTTATCACTTTTGGATTTAGGGAACACAACCCATCACCTATATTTTTTGTCCAATTCAATAATATCAATAATACAATGAAAGGATAATATTGTCCCTCAATGTGCAAGTGTTCTTCATTTGGAGGGTATTTATTTTTATAATAATGATACGCACCAAAAAAAATATAGCAAGAAATTTAGTATATTACTCAAATTCATTTTTAGGTGTGGTCAGCACCACATTTGGAATGAATCTGGTCATACATTAAAATTTTGTTCTTTTTTTTTTTTGTACACTTAATATTATTGTTATATATTTTTTTTTTTTTTTTGTACACTCAATATTATTGTTATATATTAAAATTTTTACATGTGTCTTGGCTTTTTTTTGTCATTATGTATTTTTTTAATATTATTTTGTGAGTGAATATTGTACCATATCGGATTATATTGGCCGGTATATGCTCCACTTTTATGGCATAAAGGAGGTTGACTGTACCAGATGAATCGATCTATGTAGGGTTGATAACATATTTGTACGGATATGAATCCGGATAATTCGCTTTGCTTGATTTGAGTTTTCTAAAAATATTTTTTCGTATTTTTTTGTTTTTATTAAATTTTTTTAATATTTTAAAGAATTTTTTTAATTTTTAGATACACCTAACATAAATATACTTAAAAAATATAATTTTCGTAAAAAAATCTTTAAAAAAAATTCACTAAATATCAAAAATACAAAAAAAAAAAAGAAAATTTAGTATATTTTTCATATTTTTGTGTATTTATTAATTTTTTGAAATATTTTTATAACAAATATTTTGCTTTTTAAATACATCTAAATAAGGTGCATCTAAAAAAGTAAAAAATGTTGGAAAATAATGATTTTTCGGCAACTTTATTTTGAAATTAAAGTGAGACCCAATCGCCGATTGAGGTGGGTTTAAGTGATTTTGTATTCTCTCAAGTGAGAAGATTACAATATAAAAATGATGGGCCGAAACCATTGAGTTATGAATGAGAATTGTCTCATAAAGTGGGTATCAATAAAAGTTGGGTTTGGGCCTAGGTTTGAACTTGGACTTAGGTTTAGTCTTGGTTTGGATCGGCCTAGGCTTGTCTATGTGCATGTGTTGGATCTAGTCTTAGGTATGGGTTAGATTGTGCTATGCTAGACTGGGATTGTCTTGTGCATATGTTTTAGATTGGGTGTGGATCGGGTTGTGACACAATACCCATATCCATTTGACGACCTATCTAGTTGGATTATTTAAATAACATTATATATATATATATATATATTTATTTATTCAACCTTTGTAACTTTTATCTTTTGATGATAAAGTAGATGATTATTATGCACATAAGAGTTTTGCACCTTTGTAACGTTAGCCATAAATGTTAGAATTGATGGGCATGGATGTTAGGTTTTATGGTAACCTTCATGGCTAAGACCTCTTCCCTACAAATATAAAAAGGGCATTTTCCCTCCAACCTAAAAAAGAGGTTTTGATGGAAAATAAAGATGTTGTTTTGAGATAAAAAAATAAAAGTTGGAGATGATTTTTTACACCAAAGAAATTTTTTTTTATCTTTTGCTAGTCCCTTCTTTAGTTCTTGTTAGAGAGAGTGCAACCATTATCAAGTTTGTCAAAGCTAACAGAAGGTACTTCTGCGTTAGCCCAGTCTAAACCGTCGTATCCTGAGAAACAGAAGTCAACGTTCCTCCAGCATCCATGATAAGGCAGCTAATCTGTTTTAAGGACACTATGATATCACACAGATTTCGATTTGCTTCTTTCTACTAGTTTTATTTTATTATGAATTTGTAAATTCTAGCATGTTCTTGTTCTGTAATTTAAAGTGGTTGTTCAATATGAATCTATTTATTTTATTTAAGTACACAATTGGTACAACAAACTTAAAACAAATTAGTATTTTTTATGAAATTGGAATTAGCTAATTAGATTCATATGAAATTTGTAAGAATTAGATTTCACTGTACATGCGGTTTCGGTAGAATAGTCCACTGGTTATTTACTTTAGGAAAATGTCTCGTAGCTCAAATTTTGTGGCTCAAAAGTGGCTCAAATGGCCAAAACGACGTCGTTTTGGCCATTTTTATGTTGTTCTGTACTCAAAACGACGTCGTTTTGGCCATTTGAGCCACTTTTGAGCCACAAAATTTGAGCTACGTAGCATTGTCGTTTACTTTATTATATGGTGCTACTGTTTATTTGATAGATTAATTGGTACACTGTTTTGCATTCATAAATTCAATTTTTTCCTTTACTTTCCCCGTTTCGGTGGCATGTTTCACTGCTACTTTTCCCATTGGTTGTATAGTACTTGTTTAATAAAATATTAATTCATACCGGTACTATTCTCTGGGCAAATGGTCCATTGGTTTTGTTTCTTAGAATGCAATGTTATGCTTTAATTAGAATAGTTTTATTGCCAGCTCTCTAGTAATATTTACTGTGCGGAAAATCTCACATCGGTCTGTGAGAGACTACTTTCCCACCGAATAGGCAGGCTGGCTCCTCTTATCTTGCATAAGCTTTTTCCCCTAGTGAGAAAGGAACAAAATTGTGCGGTCGGAATGCCAAAGTGGACAATATGTGCAAGGCACGGGGACCGGTGGCTTTATTTGGCGCCGTCTGTGGGAACTCCCTCCGGGGTGACCGGAGCCAACGCGGCTGGGGGCTAATGTGCAGGAAATCCCACATCGGTCTGTGAGGGACTACTTTCCCACCTAATTAGCAGACTGGCTCCTCTTACCTTGCATAGGCCTTTTCCCCCAGTGGGGGAGGAACAAAACCGTGCGGTCGGAATGCCAAAGCGGACAATATATGCAATGCACAGGGACCGGTGGCTTTATTTGGAGCGCACATTAGCCCCCTGCCGCGCTGGCTCCGGTCACCCCAGAGGGAGTTCCCACAGACGGTGCCAAATAAAGCCACCGGTTCCCGTACCTTGCACATATTGTCCGCTTTGGCATTCCGACCGTACGGTTTTGTTCCTCCCCCACTGGGGGAAAAGGCCTGTGCAAGGTAAGAGGAGCCAGCCTGCTTATTAGGTGGGAAAGTAGTCCCTCACAGACCGATGTGGGATTTCCTGTACATTAGCCCCCAGCCGTGCTAGCTCCGGTCACCCCGGAGGGAGTTCCCACAGACGGCGTCAAATAAAGCCACCGGTCCCCGTGCCTTGCACATATTGTTCGCTTTGGTATTCTGACCACACGGTTTTGTTCCTCCCCCACTGGGGGGAAAAGGCTTATGCAAGGTAAGAGGAGCCAGCCTGCTTATTAGATGGGAAAGTAGTCCCTCACAGACCGATGTGGGATTTCCCGCACATTAGCCCCCAGCCGCGCTGGCTCCGGTCACCCCGAAGGGAGTTCCCACAGACGGCGCCAAATAAAGCCACCGGTCCCCGTGCCTTGCACATATTGTCCGCTTTGGCATTCCGACCGCACGGTTTTGTTCCTCCCCCACTGGGGGAAAAGGCCTATGCAAGGTAAGAGGAGCTAGCCTGCTTATTACATGGGAAAGTAGTCCCTCACAGACCGATGTGGGATTTCCCGCACATTTACATATTGATAGGTTTAGTATAATTTTATTCTATAAGTATGGTTCATAATTTTCTATCATGCTTTGTATATTTTTTATTTATAAATTTATAATATACTTTGCATGTTGAGAAGTGTTTAAATATTTTAGTTAAAATAGACATGCTAATTGAGTTCTAAGGTTCGAATATGATATATATGTGAATTATCTAAATCCCATTGCGTTTTAGTGTAATTTGCATGCGTATTATTTTTTTAATTTCTAGAATTATTTACATGTAAATTGCTAGCATTATTTACAAATTGATTGTGTGTTAATTTCATACATAACTCATAACTATTAAATTTTAATTCAATGCTTAGAGTTATAGGTTTATTTTGTAACTTTTGCCTATTCATATTTTAATTTAATTGTGGAGCTATAAAGTTTAGTTGTGTAACTTGTCTATACTTATGTAAATCAAAACACGCTTTTTAGTGTAATTTGCATGCGTATTATTTTTTTAATTTCTAGAATTATTTACATGTAAATTGCTAGCATTATTTACAAATTGATTGTGTGTTAATTTCATACATAACTCATAACTATTAAATTTTAATTCAATGCTTAGAGTTATAGGTTTATTTTGTAACTCTTGCCTATTCATATTTTAATTTAATTGTGGAGCTATAAAGTTTAGTTGTCTAACTTGTCTATACTTATGTACATGGTTAATGTCTATACTTATGTACATGGTTATCGTGCCTGCAAGAGAGAGGGACTTCACAAGCACAACATAGTTAGCAACATATGCTCAATGCTATATCGAACGCAGACAAACATGATTTCGATGAGAAAGTGCACTGTAATGCGAGAAGAAACGTGCGTGACAACATTAGTTAAGCATGGAGGCATGACAATATCAATGAAACGTGCACTATAATGCAAGTGGTGTGCATGAGAGTGCGAGTGACGTGCATAACAATGCAGGATAAGTGCAAACTCGAATGCATATTTGACACCAAACAACGAGCAAAGAAATGCGAGTTTCGATGGGGGCGACTCAATCGCGGCCTCCGGTTTACCTCCCGGAAGGGTCACAACATATTCACAAAGGATACGCCTCGCTCTTGACGAGTACCGATGAAACACGCATCGAGAGTTGGCGTTGAAGTTCCCGCGAACGGATTTCGCGACGAAAAGTGCACTTTCTTTGTACTTTCTCTGGTCCCGGGGACTCCAATCATCACTAAAATTTGCAAAGACCTTGGAGACCACCTTGGGAACACCACCGACCAGGTCTGATCCCAGGGGGAGGCCACCGACCAGGTTTGAGGGAGAGAGGTAGTCGGCTTACCAGGAAAGGTGGTCGGCCGACCACATAGCCCAAATCCGGGGCAGTTTGGTCTTTTTGCTCTCATTTCTTTAAATGCACAAAGCCAAAGCTCTTTTCCTCATAACTTCAGATCCGAAATTGCCTCCTCCTCCTTCCTAGACCATTTTTCTCTCTCAGATCTGTGCTCTATACGCGTTTTCCAATGCCCTACGCAAAGTTGTTTCGTGAAAACTTTCAGTTCTCTTCACTTTGAATCGATTAATTTTTGATTTCGGAGCTTCTTTTCTCATTTTCACCACTTAAGGTAAGTTTGTCTCATCATTTGGAAGATTTCCTCGGGGGTTGACTTTTGTTGACTTTTTCACTTCC
The DNA here is from genome assembly GCF_004153795.1 of Camellia sinensis. Taxonomy (NCBI): domain Eukaryota; kingdom Viridiplantae; phylum Streptophyta; class Magnoliopsida; order Ericales; family Theaceae; genus Camellia; species Camellia sinensis. The sequence continues at coordinate 983,795 of NW_021027094.1, read as the reverse complement.
CGAGAGTTGACTTTTGTTGACTTTTTTCCAATTTTGGCTCATTTTGCTCATTTTTGCTCCTTTTTGCAGATTTCTCGAAATGGCAGGTCATTTTCCTCACGGCGGAGGTCCTCCAAGTGCCAGGGGTGAGCCGGACATCATGTCCTTGCCCCCGAGGATTCGGCCATTTGATCCCGAGAGGTATCACCCTCGGGAGCACATCCTCCCCTTGAATGTTTGCTATAATTTAACCGATTTTGATCGACGAGCGCCTACGGATCTCCTGCTACGAGAGCCGGAGTCTCACCTCTTTCACCAGGCGCGAGAGGTACGTACTTCATTTTTATAGTCTCTGCAATGTATTTTGCATTTCTTGCGCATTTCATGTTTTTGCTATATATGTTCATCTGCTCGTTCTGAACACACTTGCACACCATACTTCTACTTATTTTAGCACATGTCTCACAGCACAGTATCTTGTTAAGTTGGCACACAGCTCAAGCACACGAATTTCTGAACACGCAGCTCATACTTTGATGATGAACACACAACCCACTATTTGACGGCGAACACACACAGTCCACTATTTCTAAAATCTGAACACACAGCCCAAACACTAAGATGAACACACAACCCACTATTTTTGAAATCTGAACACACAGCTCAAACTTGTTGATTACGAACACACAGCCCACTGTTTTTGAAGTCTGAACACACAACTCAAACTTGTCGATTATGAACACATAGCCCACACTTCAATTTTGAACAGACAGCTCACTGCTTTTGAAGTCCGAACACACAGCTTAAAAACTTGATGTTGAACACACAGCTCGAACTTTGAGATGAACACACAGCCCACTATTTGACGGCGAACACACACAGTCCAGTATTTCTGACATCTGAACACACAGCTCAAACTTGTTGATTACACTTTGTTAACTAAGTGCATCTATCACACTTCGTGTTCACCTATTGTGTATCCATCACACTTTGTTCACT
>NW_021027094.1:937466-978421 GCF_004153795.1 Camellia sinensis | reverse complement strand
TCCATATTCACATTTGTGCGCACTTTTAGATCCATGATCATGTTCACATTCGCCTTCGTATTCAAAACGACCTTAGGTCCAATCAATTCCTTATTCAAAACGGCCTTTGGCCCATGTAACAGTTATACAAAGCGGCCTTAGGCCCAATTTATATCCTCTTGAAGTAAACCGAACGGCCTTGTGCCCATTTCATATTCATAATAACCCGAACCCACCCAATGGATTATAGTCATAATCGGTCAGTAATCATGGGATTACCTACAACCTTAGTCAGAAATCAAATAATATTTAATAATAGGAGGCCAAATTGCAGAAGTAGAATTTGCAAGGACTGTCCAATGAGCTGTGCATACATCGCATAACCAAAAAAATTTCTTATATATGTAACAACTCACACTATACAAACATCCATAACATGTATTACATAAGTCATTTTTTGGGAGAGAGTCAGTATTAAAAAAAAAACAAACATACGTTGTTTTTCCACTTAATCACCCATATCTCATATATCAGATATATAATCTATTTATCTCATTTATCCATTTGTTAAATGAGATAATATCTGATATCTATATCATCTATCCATATCATGATATGATAGATGTATATCCTGAGTGGCTATCCAAATAGGTTTGAATTCAAATTCAAAACCCATTTGGATGAGGTTCAAAAGGTTCTAAGGGTCATGCTACATGGGCGCCCAATTTCTAACAACTTATGTACATGGTTAATGTATAAATTAATTATTAATTTAATTTATTTATTTAGAGTTATAAGATTACATGATTATTGGTTTGTATAAATTCATATGTACGTCTTGCATATTAATTTAATTTATTTATTATTGTCAATTAAAATGATATGTAACTCATGGCTAGAATTTTAATTATTTAGGAGGCATAAGGCTTCGTAACCTTTGTCATAATTCTTGACTATTAACTTTTAATTTAATTATACATTGGTTTTTTTGTAACTCATCTAGCATGTTAATTGATTAGTTAATTTTAATATTAATTTGTTTGCTAGATGGTTTCAATTGGTTTATTATATTTACTTTTTGCCTAGATTATTATTATTATTATTTATTATTTTTTTTTCTGCTGACCTTCTGTACAAGAATACTTATGCGAAAGGGAATGGAAACAAAAATACAAATCCAAATGAATAGAATTTGGGACTGTAAAATAAAATTTGGACTACTAATTTATTTTGATTAAACAGAAATATCGAAGCAAGGAAAGAAAATTTTAGACTATATAAAATCCTTATGAATTGGTTACTCTCTTTATAATTGAAGCAAGGTTTTGCTTGGGTTTAGTTGGTTTTTACCAATTATGTAGAAGCAAGTTTTCTCTACTTGTATTGTTAGAAGCATGTTATTTGCTTAATCATTGTTGTAATAATTTTGTTCATTGTTTGTAATTTAGTTAGCAATTTTTAAATTGCTTGTAAGTTTGGAACTTGATTTGGTTTTCTGTAATAGAAACTGAAGGGTTTAGCCTTGGCTATAGAGTAGTTCTTATTTGTTTAGAAATGACAACTAAGATGGATTTGGTTTCAAACCTTTGGGATTTGAGGAAGTCTTTGGGTTTAATCATTTTATTCCCAAAGTGTTGAAAAACCAAGTTTGGAGAAAGTTTTTTTGTTATAATCTGATTATTTCCAAAGTGTTTTTTATTTATAATTTGATTATTTCCAAAGTGTTTTGGTTTTGAGAAAATAAACCAAATTTTAGCATTAGCTAAAATATTTCTAATTTTATTCAAAAATAATGGGTTCAGTTTCGGGAGTACCGGTTAACTTTTATGAGTAATGTAATTTTGGTAGCAAATTTTATTTGCTTGGAAATTGGTTTGTTTAAACTTAGTTTATCCCTTGAAAAATTTAATTCTAAATTTGTTTTTCATGGACTAGAAGTCAACATGTTCTTGAAAGTTTTGTCTAAGGTTAACTGAGTCTTAAGTAGGACCAGTGTGACTCCTCCAGTCTTCCTAGAAACTTTCCTGACCATGTTCGATTCTACGGTAAGTGGTGAGATCAATTTTGAATTAAATTTCAGACTTTGAAATTTTCTAGTGTTAAGTTTAGTTTCTAGAAAACAAAATAGTGAAATTTTGTTGTGATTTTTCGAAAATGGCTTCAAGGGGTGACAACAGAAATGTTGTTCCACCTGCTAACCTTAAAGCCCTCGAGGTTCTTAAAGGAAGATCTAAAGAGATCAAGTGTGATTAAAGAAAAATCATAAGATTGCATGATAATATTTCTGAATTAATCGAAGGCGATTATTATGTTATCCTTGTGTCAATTATAGCATATATACTTGCTATGTGACTTTGCTTGAAAATATGAAAACCAAAATTTTCAAAACAAAAGTTTTTAAAAAAAAAAACTAACCAAACACTGTAAGCTTCTCTTTTTTTAAATCTTTATTTACTAATCTATAATTTTACACAAATTATTCACAAATTCTTTTTAATTCTTATGTGAATTTAATAATTTAATTAAAAAATGATGCATATACACAAAAATATAACACTAAATATCTACATTATAACTGTACGGGGAGCAAATATTCTGGAAAGCCTGTACTCTTTTCTTCCAAGCTCCTGCCTGTCTGATCGACCTGTGAGCACAACGGCAGTGAGCTACCCGGCGGTGTGTGGCCGGAATACCCCTCCAACGATCAAGTTAGACACACACAGGGATAGAGAGAGAGAGAGAGGACTGAGTGTTTAGTGTAAATCTCACCAAATGCTCATCTGCCTCAGCGTGGGGGGTGCAGACTCACTTATATACCTTCTGCGCTCCAAATCTACTCCCATTAGTCTCTCGACACGTGGTGCTGCTATCCCATCTGTCAGCACAATCTAGCTGAACATCACCTAACTGCCAGCCCACACCACTGGGAGCTCGGCAGCAGGGCTGCAGCATCTCGGCTGTCAACGGCCGTGCTGCACAGCTAGCCAGAGCGCTCCGCTCGCCAAGCTCAATGACGACCGAGCTCGGTTGCATTCCGGCTTAGCCGAGCTCGGGAAAAGTCATGCTGGTTAGCCGTCGGCCTTCCTGCCGAGCTAACGCATGAACCGTGGAACCTAGTGAGCCAGCGGACATCTTGGCCGAACCTCACTTGACCGCTAGCACGACATCAATTATGCAACTATGCCATTACCGAGCAACTATGCCATTACTGAGCGAAAATCCTTTCTGGATGGGCCCAGGCTGCCACGGCCCAAATGTGTTTGGCCCACAATTTGTCCGGCCCTTACCACGGCCCAATCCAAATCATAAATCTCCCTCTCAATAACCATCTATTTAATTATGAATAATTAACTTCTCATTGTTATATGTATTATATTATTGCAAAAGAATTCAAATATTACTTTTGTGATATCTTGTATATGTCAATGTCTACACACATAAATATCTATAAAAAATATAAATGTAAATTTATGTATGTTACTGTATTCATAATTGTCAATCTGTAATGATATATTACCATCGAATACTTTAATTTCTAACATGTATCACTGTGGTAATATAATTATATTTGCTAGAAAAAAATTACAAATTTGTATATTGTTCTCCTATCAATTTATATTAAATACATATATATATATACATGTCATACAAATAAGTGTCTATAACAAATATTTTCAATAACAAACTAAGACTTTGCAAAACATTTCCATCACGACAATAATTGTATTTTTTCCCCCTCACAGAAAAAATCACATTATTGAGGAAAAATGAATTTTGAAGTTCATAACAATATGATATCGTCTCAAACTCTTATTCATCAAAATATTTTTATTACAATGAGTTATAATGTTAAGTGAGAAGAAAAACAGGAAGGTGGTAAAACAAAAACTATAAAAGATCTATTGCAACTTACTTTCTAAGCAAAGTTAAACGAGCTAAAATAGGAATTGTCCTATCTATTGTGAAGTTCAAGAAAAATAATGTACCTCATGCACGCATTTTAGTCAAATTATAAGGAGAAAAAAAAATCAAATGATGCTCAAATATTATTGCAACAACTTAATGATACAGAAAATAAGTACATTAAATAAAAAGTTTCGATCAATTTTTGTCATATGCTAATTACTTACAGATAATATAATAAATTATGTAACTTGATAGTTTTATGAAAGTGACCTTGCAAACACTTATAAGTATGAATCTATAAACATTGTGAAAATAATTATGAAATTCCTATATTAATCGAAATATTAAGTTACAATATTATTTCATTTTCTTAAAAAAAAAAAAAAAACAAACAAACAAACTATTCCACATTTTTTACATAAATAAAAATATACTAATAACTAAAGTTATATTTTTCATCACGCAACATATTCGTGGCTCAAGAAATAAGACTTAATAACTCTTGATGTATAAAAATATATTACATATTGTTGGCTTTTTGGGCTTTTGAAGGTTATTATTGTAATTTTGAGCGTGCCAGTAAGGATCAATCAGTCCTTACAGAATATTAATTGCCAACCAATTATCAGACGATTGTGTTTTAGTTCTTTCAGTCTCAATGAAGAGGACTTTTACTGGTGGCTTTGTTTAGAAGAATTAAGCAAACAACGATTAAATGAATAACAATTGTAGCATTTCATTAAGTAAAATGGAAGACTTACAATGATCCAAATCAGTCTCGTAGAGGTTTACAACAACAAACTACTTGAAACTACTTCTATGGATGAAGTGCAGTGCAGGAATTTGAAGTACAAAAATGTAAAGAACAAGAAATGTAAAAACTGGAAGGAAAATAAAGTAGATAAAACTGATTTTTTGGATCTGAGTCTGGGGCTCTTTCTGGAGCCTTTTCTGCTATTTATACTTCTCAATGACAACCGTCGAAATGAACTTCTAACTGTCGAACCATCCCTCCATGATCGCTGATGTTTCCTTATAGTTAGCTCCACTATGCCATGTCTGTAGTTAGGCTTCCCTCTAATTCTGAATTTAAATATATGTGTAACCGTTAAAGCCACGTCATCTTGCATCTCTTTGTTGATCCAATGCTATGCAGATCTACAATAACCAATACTAACTCCCACGTGTGTGATTATGATTGAAGATTTGAATTATCTTCCCGTATTGCCTTCATCTTGCCACGTGTTGAACTGTGATTGTCTTGTATAAAATATGTAGCCAACATTACCCTGCACACTAATATACCTAATACTTGGTGATATTACTGGATCAAGGTATTTTACCCACGTCTTAGAACGTGCATGGGCTTTGCATTTTCAGAAATGCAACCGCCATTCATCAATGAACATTTGCATTAAATTCTCTTATATCCTTTGAACATTCCCACTATTTCAGTATTCAAAAAGACTAGTTCAGCTCTCATGGCCAAGTAGACCTCTTCTTACCTCGATCAAGCATATGAAGAGTTGTTTGATAATGATTTTTGTCCTCGAAAGAATCTTCATGCATTGATTAGCCACCTTTATCCACCTTCCTATATTCAAGTCATGGAAGCTTTTGCAAACTATCAACCTTTGGATTACAAACCTATTGTCCACAATTCTTTAATCCAAAATTTTGCAAACATAGATATTGGAAGCTCTTTCTCTGACCCAAAACCTTCTGCGTGGGATGAGACTGTAGCTTCTTTTTCTTCTGGACTTCTGGTTAGAGAAGCTGGCCAGAACCTGAGGAGTCCAAGTTAAGAGAGCGAGTCAATCATCATTTCGTCAAATTTGTTGATCCTCTAACTTTCCCTCCTTTTGCTTGGAGTTCAGTGGTTTACCCATATGTACTCATCGACCGCCGACGCTATTGTAGACGCGCCCTCGGGCCTCACTACAGTTCAGACTTAATTTGTGTCACGGTCCTATATCTAATCTCGCAGAGTGCAATGCAAGACCGATGAATCATCAAAGAGTCCAAATTCGGCAAATCGTTTTTGAAAATAGATTTTTTTGAAAGAAGTGCCAAACATGGACTGCTTTGCCAGATACAGAGTCGCCACCTAAATATTTATTTTGGGGGAATTTAGGAAACCCTGACTCGTTGCCTAAGGCCAGGTGTCCGTCATCACCAAAGTTGCCTCAGCTCGGTAACTTGGGTACGATTGGGGAAGGTCACTTTGTGAGCACCCCCGCTCGCCCGATCAAAGATCGGCCTCTACTAACCATGATATCAAGTTTTGAAAACATTATGTGCTCTTATTCCGGTTATTAGCCTAGATTTACTATGTGATGCGCACAGCATACAAGTATAGACTAGATCGCCTGAATTGGAACAAAACATTTCATGTTTGTTTTTGAAAGTGGTTTGCTACTCGCAAGTAGGCTTAATATGCTGATTTCGCCACCCTCGGGTGGGCTTAGAAAACATGATTTTGCCACTATCTAGTGGGCTTAAAACTCACAGTCAATGCATTATTCCAATTCAGATAATCTAACCTTCACCCACAGGCATTCAGGCAGGTATATCACATAAGCACATAGCCTCATGGTAAGCATGCTATCATGGTAGTCACTCACACACATGCAAGGATGCTAAAGCATAAGTACTTACCGAGTACTCCAAGCCAAAACAGAAGCTATGTTACAAATCCATATATGATCCTAACTATACAGAAATGCCTAATGCAACACATGCAAAATGCAACTAAGATAGGCTCGGCTATTCTAAAGATGGCATATGAAATGCTACAACTAACAACTATTCAACTCGGAATTGAAATACAAATGCAGTTATTATGATGCGCCGAGCCCGGTGCATGCAAGACAGATGAATGAATGCAAACATGCTATCATACTGTATGCTAATTGAAACATGCCCTAATCTAACCATCATAAGCTGGTAAATAAAAGGGAGAAAGACGTGGGGTTGGAAGACATACATCACACACACGCACACTTATTACAGTTGTGCCCTCGCTCAGAGGGTCCGAATAAATAATACAGTCCCGAATAAATAATACAGTCTGAATAAGTACAAAATCCTAATTAATTAACAATTTAACTAGGAAAGCATTAAACTAGCATGCAAGCCTATAGACTGCCCCAGCTCTATTTCGAATGATGGAATGATGCATGCTTGAGTTGCTTTGCGTAGAAATCCATTACGATGCCCCAGTTTGCCTCTGTTTGCAATTGTTCTTGGAATATCGCGCAATGCTTCAGAAGGCCGCTGATTTCTGATTTACTGCAACAGAGAGCAACAAAGGGGCATGGCAAGGTATTTTCACATATGTATGCGTGACTACTCTTCAGGGAGTGTAGTCCTCGATTCTCGTGCCACCAATCACGCATCTCGATGCATGATGGCCGAGGAGTCGAATTGCACGAATCAATGTGAAATGAATGCACATGAAAACACAACAAGACCTAAACTCCATCATAGGTAATCCGGAGTGTCAGCGATCGAGAATTGAGAGACGTTCCATCACTCGGAGTACGAAACGTCCCTCGTTTCTCGTGCTTGGGCTAACTCCTATCCCAAACACAATGCAATTGAGATGGCATACACAATGCTACTAACATACAACCTAGCATACACAATGCTATGAAATGGAATACACAATGCACGATGCAACATGACATACACAATGCTCTAACATACAACCTAGCATACGCAATGCTATGAAATGGCATACACAATGCATAATGGACTTACACCAACATAAGTGGACCTCAGCCACACTCACATCAGTAGCCATTAGATGAAAATGAGACAACCGAAATGCGTGCACACATGCACGCATACCGAGGACTGAACCTAAGGCATCAAATGCCACTCTACCAAAGCATGGCAAGGGATGAAAGATGGCCTATGAACATGTAATTTTCAGCACTAAAACATGATGCTAAATGGCCCCGAAACATGGAGATATGACACCTGATGCATGGAATAAGCCCCGAAACTAAAAACTAGGCATATGTATTGAACCACACATACACAAAGCAAGCATTATTTGATCATGAGGTCTAAAGACAGAGCCAAGACAGTCCCAAAACATGAACATTTCTAGTTTAGAGCATGGCCAAAAGATGCTAACATGATGGACAAAAATAGCATGCAACATTGGCTAGCAAGCATGGTTTACATGGCATGTATATGAAGCAAATGAGAACTCATCAAACCAGCCAAAAACAGTGAATAAAACATGCTGAAATACGCCCAAATAACCACTGAAATGCAACCAATACATGCAAAAATGATGAGCTCCTTTAGAGGGCCATACAAGGGATTATTAAGCACATACAATATGGACACTTATCAAGACCAAACCAACTCTGGAAATGGGTTATGACAGCCCTAAAACCCACCAAATAGGCCCTGGAATTAGTATTGGAAATATGCAAAAGAAGGCCTCTTTGAAAGGCCTTGAATGGGGTTCCTCTACACATGCATTGTAGACATAAAATATGGCCAAAAGGGCCTTGGACAGCACCAAGGCAGACCTCAAAACTCATAGAATGAGGCCTGGAAAGTGACTTCAATGCATGCGAAATAGGGTCCCTTTGGAAGGCCCAAAAGACCACCAAACACGACAAGGAGAGAGGGGGTCACCCCCCTCTAATTTTGGCCCTCAAAAATACACCCAAGCCACTGAAAATCCACTGGATTTCAGTGGCTAAGAGGCCAAACCATGGCCAATGCAAGTGTTCTAATGCATAGCCCTAATCATGGAGAGATGAAGCATGCATAGGGGTAAGATGACCCCAAACAGAAAAATTCCCTTAATAAAACTTGAAGAGGGGCTCAAAATAAGAACTTTTTCAGTTTATGACAAACCTCGAAAATGTTCACAAGTAAGGCTAAAACATGATGCGAAAATGGCCCTAAAAGAAAGATAGAGGGCAAGGGGTAGTAGATGGCCTCAAACAGCAAAGATCTCTTCAACAAAGTTGAAGAGGGGCTCAAAATAAGATACTTTATAGTTTGTCTTGAAGCCCAGAAATGCTCACAAATAAGGCTAATGTATCATGCAAGATAAGCTCTAAAAGAGAGAGATAAAGCACAAAGCGGGAGTAGAAGACCTCAAACAGAAAAAAGTTCATAATCAAACACGAAATGAGCTCAAAATAAGACTATTTTCAGTTCAGGTCGAAGCCCAAAAATGCAAGAAAAAGGAGCTAAGATATAGAGCAAAATGATTCAAAAATGGGAAAAATAGAAGCTTACCCTTGTAGAGCCGGCCTCTAGCAGCTTTTGGACCAAGTTGGTGAGCTTTCAACCTCTGTAAATGACCTCCAAGGGGCTGGAATGGATGATGGAGGTGGTAGGCTATGGGCTGTAGTGTAAAATAGCCAAGAAAACTAGGTTTTTGGAGCTTGGAATAGTGAATATGGAGGGAGAAGGGTGTATGCCTTAACCAAAGTGTCTAACCCTTGTAAATGAAGCCCAAGGCTCTCCTTTATAGAGGAGAGGCCTTAAAGTACTTCAAGAGGCCTCACATATCCTCCATACACGTGTATGGAGGATGGTCCAATTGCCTCACAGCTGGCATAGCTGTGATGCATTCAGAGAGAGCAAAAAGCAGGAAGCAGGGCGGCTAGTTGATGTGGCCGACCGGCCACTCCCCCTGGTCGGCCGACCAGGGATCAAAAGGGTCAAGCAAAATTGCTGGTCGGCCTACCCAGAAAGGTGGCCTCCCAGATGAGCATAACACAACCCTGTGGAGAAAAACCAGAAACAGTGACCTAGGAGAGAGAAAAGCTAGCTTTTTAGAGGGGTTCAAAAGAGTCAAGAACAATTATTGGTCGGCCTACTGATATTGGTGGCCTCCCAGGTGAGTACAACACAATGCTGGTATGAAAAGCCAGAAAATGTGGCTCAAAAGTGAGAAAAACCAGCTTTCTGTCAGAAAAATCGGCTTTTGGAGAGAGAAAATGAGAAAACTGGCTTTTTAGGGGAAAAGGTGGCTGGCGACCATCCCACCACCTCCCTATGAGTGAAAATAGGGCCTCTCTGAATGCATTCAGAGAGAGCAAAATGCATTCAGAGAGAGCAAAAACCGTACGTACAATATCGTGCCTGCAAGAGAGAGGGACTTAACAAGCACAACATAGTTAGCAACATATGCTCAATGCTACATCGAATGCAGACAAACATGATTCTGATGAGAAAGTGCACCGCAATGCGAGAAGAAACGTGCGTGACAACGTTAGTTAAGCATGGAGGCATGACAATATCAATGAAACGTGCACTATAATGCAAGTGGTGTGCATGAGAGTGCGAGTGACGTGCATAACAATGCAGGATAAGTGCAAACTCGAATGCATATTTGACACCAAACAACGAGCAAAGAAATGCGAGTTTCGATGGGGGCGACTCAATCGCGGCCTCCGGTTTACCTCCCGGAAGGGTCACAACATATTCACAAAGGATACGCCTCGCTCTTGACGAGTACCGATGAAACACGCATCGAGAGTTGGCGTTGAAGTTCCCGCGAACGGATTTCGCGACGAAAAGTGCACTTTCTTTGTACTTTCTCTGGTCCCGGGGACTCCAATCATCACTAAAATTTGCAAAGACCTTGGAGACCACCTTGGGAACACCACCGACCAGGTCTGATCCCAGGGGGAGGCCACCGACCAGGTTTGAGGGAGAGAGGTAGTCGGCTTACCAGGAAAGGTGGTCGGCCGACCACATAGCCCAAATCCGGGGCAGTTTGGTCTTTTTGCTCTCATTTCTTTAAATGCACAAAGCCAAAGCTCTTTTCCTCATAACTTTAGATCCGAAATTGCCTCCTCCTCCTTCCTAGACCATTTTCTCTCTCAGATCTGCGCTCTATACGCGTTTTCCAACGCCCCACGCAAAGTTGTTTCGCGAAAACTTTCAGTTCTCTTCACTTTGAACCGATTAATTTTGATTTCGGAGCTTCTTTTCTCATTTTCACCACTTAAGGTAAGTTTGTCTCAACATTTGGAAGATTTTCTCGGTAGTTGACTTTTGTTGACTTTTTCATTTCCCGAGAGTTGACTTTTTCCAATTTTGGCTCATTTTGCTCATTTTCGTTCTTTTTCGCAGATATCTTGAAATGGCGGGTCAATTTCCTCAGGGCGGAGGTCTTCCAGGCGCCGGAGATGATCCAGATGTTATGGCTTTGCCTCCAAGGGTTCGACCATTTATTCCTGAGAGGTACAACCCTCCGACACATGTCCTCCCTTAGGCAGTTTTCTATCATTTTACTAATTTCGATGATCGAGCACTGGTGGATCTTTTATTGCGGGAGCCGGAGTCTCACCTCTCCCATCAAGCACGAGAGGCATGTACTTCACTTTTTTTTTTTTGCATTTCCTGCAATATATTATGTATTTTCCGTGCATCTCATGCTTTCACCAGGCATGCTTATCTGCTCGTTCCGAACACATTCGGGCACCATATTTCGGCTTATCCTAGCACGTAGCTTGTTCTAAATACTTCAGCCTATGACACGGCATTCTGTTTGCATTTTGAACACATAGCTTAATCACTTGAATTTCTGAACACACAGCCCATAAATTGATTGTGAACGCACAACACACACTTATTGAGAGTAGAACACGCAGCCCAATGCTTTTGAAATCTAAACCCACAGCCCAAGTACTTGATGTTGAACACACGGCTTAAATTTTGAGGTGAACACACAGCCCACTGATCTTGAAATCTGAACACACAGCCCAAATACTTTACATTTGAACACACGGCCCAAACTTTGAGGTGAACACACAGCCCACTGATCTTGAAATCTGAACACACAGCCCAAATACTTGATATTTGAACAAATGGCTCAAACTTTGAGGTGAACACACGGCCCACTGATTTTGAAATCTGAACACACAGCCCAAATACTTGATGTTGAACACACGGCTCGAACTTTGAGGTGAACACACAGCCCACTGATCTTGAAATCTGAACACACAGCCCAAATACTTGATGTTGAACACTCGGCTCAAACTTTGAGGTGAACACACTGCCCACTGATCTTGAAATCTAAACACACAGCCCATATACTTGATGTTGAACACACGGCTCGAACTTTGAGGAGAACACACAGCCCACTGATTTTGAAATCTGAACACACAGCCCAAATACTTGATGTTGAACACTCGGCTCAAACTTTGAGGTGAACACACTGCCCACTGATTTTGAAATCTGAACACACTGCCCAAATACTTGATGTTGAACACTCGGCTCAAACTTTTGGGTGAACACACAGCCCACTGATCTTGAAATCTGAACACATAGCCCATATACTTGGTGTTGAACACACGGCTCGAACTTGGAGGTGAACACACAGCCCACTGATTTTGAAATCTGAACACACAGCCCAAATACTTGATGTTGAACACACGGCTCGAACTTTGAGGTGAACACACAGTCCACATACTTCATGTTGACCACGCAGCTCACAGCATTGTATCTGAATTGGTTCGCACACAGCTCATATATTTCATTTGCACACAGCTTATTCATTTCATTCTGAAATTACATGTATCCACTGTGAATGCAGGTGTCCTCCCGCTTTACACGGGGATATGGCTCTATTGTTGCGAGGGAGTGGTATACGGAGCTCCTAGAGGCTGTTCGCGATTGGGTTGACCTGGCAGGATTCGGGACTTTTTGTACCGGGATATCTCGCTATCCAGCTAGCAGGACATTGATGGGCGCCCTGGTGGAGAGATGGTGGGACACCACCAACTCCTTCCATTTCTCAGCTGCCGGCGATATGACTATGACCCTATTTGACTTCGCCGTGTTGACAAGCCTCGACGTGGGAGGCTGGGCGATCCCCTATGACGAGGACATGGGTGAGTGGGAGGCTGCCTAGGTTTATCTGTTGGGAGCTCGCCCATCGGTCGATCGATCCTCGGGCCGAGTCTGGTACACTTGGTTTTCTTCACATTTTAGGCATACTGAGCCCGAGACTCTTGAGGAGATTACACAGTACGCTCAAGGGTTTTTGATGTTCCTCTTCGGGACCACTCTGTTCACCGATAGGGGGAACACCGTTGGGCTATATTTGCTGAGTGCCCTGGTAGACCTCACGCAGGTTGGCCAGTATGACTGGGGTGGCGCCAGCTTGGCTATTCTCTATTGCTACATGAGCGCGACCTCCAGCGGGCGGGGGAACATAGTTGGCAGTTACTGGAGAGCCTAGGAGGTACTTTCCGTCCTCTTGATTTACATTTCTACTTTTCATTATCTGTACATTGCACGCACGACACACTTTACATTTTGTACTCACATTTTGCACTCAGCATTCCGTATTCTGATTCTGCACTCAGCATTCCATATTTGGATTCTGCACTCAGCATTCTGTATTCGGATTATGTATTCTGATGGCTATTGCCCTGTTTTCCACAGTTATGGGTTTTTGCATACTTTCCCACACTAGCGCCAGAGCTCGAGGTGGAGGCGCCCCTCATGACCCCCTACTCACTCGTTTTCGAGGGCCAGTACCGGCCACGGGCCCGGGAGACTCTCCCCTACCTACGGCAGTTTTTCGACACAGTGCGGCCGGGTAATTCAGAACTCTCAGTTCTCCATGTTTTCATCTTCCATTCATCATGCACATTTACAATTTCTCATTGACTTATGCATTGGTTATCCGCAGATCACATGGCAGCCCTAGGCGCCCTTTGGTAGAGATACCCGATTTCGGTTTGCTAGGGGATGGGCCACTTCTCGGTATAGGATCCTATTTAAGGGGCTAGCTGGTAGGGCCTGGTTTCTGGGGGACCGCTTCACGCGCCAGACTATGGGCTTCCCTGAGCAGAGTGTCCCTGCAGCACCCCCGGACGATATGCGGTCTGCTGATAGGCTTACTTCCCAGGGTGTCATTGACGCTAGGTTGGGCACCGATGCATTGCTATACTTGGAGGACGGGGAGTACGCGACCTACCATCATACATACTTGATGCCTCCATTGGCAGGTGTCCATACTCCCACGAGGAGGTCTGCTGATATGCCATCTTCGAGTCGAGCCCGAGCGACATGTGCCCCTTCCACCAGCAGAGCCGGTACGTCGAGAGGTGGGGGTGGACTGGTCCCCTCGATTCCTCTGACTTATCATCATGCTGGATGGCCAGACATCCCGACCGAGTTGACGGGTTGGCGATACGGGAGCCCCTACCCGATTCTGATAGAGCCTCCTATGCCTGATCATCGATACGTCAATGATCCCGACTCACCACCGGTATGCTCCACTACTTTTCATTTATCACTCGGATACTCAGACACTTATTTATTCATCGATGATTTGAGCTTGTATCTGCAGCCACCCAGAGAGTATATGGAGGGGATGCTCGGATTGGTGGCCTTGCTCGAGGGCATGGTCTTGCGGAGAGAGGCGCAGCTGTCCGTCATGGGTTTCCAGGTACTCTTTAGTTTTCTCGCATGTATCATACTCTTGAGGACATTTTGAACTTGAACATTTTACTGCATTGATTGACTATATGTGTAGAGCACATTTGACACACACCACATTCATGTACTACATCTGTATGCACCCACTTCCTGTAGTTTTCTCGCATCTGCATCTGATATACATACTTTGGCTGATGCGTTGCACTCTTTCTTTTCAATGCCTCCGCTACATACCGGACCGCAGGTCGAGCCATCTAGGCCTTCCCGAGGAGCTGGGCCATCTAGACCTTCTGGAGGAGCTAGGAGAGGGGAGTCGTCTCGTAGACGGGCCGGACGCAGAGCGCATATCATAGAGGAGGAGTCCGGCGAGGAGGAGGAGTCTGCACATCCTTAGTTAGAGACATCCGCCGGCAGAGAGGATGACTCTGAGTCCAGTTCCGAGGGCGGAGGTGATGCTGAGGAGGATCCTGAGGATGACAGCTCTGACTCAGATGACGATGATGGTGCTGAGGCTGTTTTGCAGAAGATGACGAAGAGGGCCTCTTTCTCTTGCACTTGAGAGCACAGATGTAGCTGTTCCCTACTTTATTTGCCTTTTTTACTAGTAGTTGTAGCACATTGTACATTATTAGGCAGTTTTATTTTCTGTAAAACTTGTACCCTTGTTGTAAAATGTTGTAACAAAGGAAGCATGATGGAATAAAACAGCTTTTGTGGAAAAGTGTTGTATTTTATGTTCTTGCATCGCATCGCATCATTTTGCACAAAAATGAGATTGAATGGAATCATGCATTTGAAAATTGCCAAGTCAGGTAGTGAACTGACGCAACAAACTAAACAACCTAACTTACTAAGAGACAATAAAACCTTAGCAAGTTTACAACTCGATAAACAAGATATAACAATGTTGAAAAAGTAATAACTCAAAACTCAATGGCTCGACAAAACCTAACAACTCGATGAACTTGACAACTCGACAAACGAAACAACCACTCGATAAACAAAACAACAACTCGATAAGCAAGACTTAACAACAACTCGATAAGCAAAATGCATTTCGGACGATCTGGGTGACGGAACGCATCCAAAACTGAGGAAAACTCGCACCTTCGACACTCCCGATGCATGGAAATGCTAGGAATCTTCTTCTAGAAGCTAGGACAAGACCAAAGCCACCTCCCTTCTTATGGCCGACCACCTAAGGGAGCTGGCCGACCAACTTTTTTGCATTGGAGGGGAGAGGGGTGGTCGGCCTGCCAGAAAAGGTGGCCGGCCGACCACCTAGCTTGGCAACCACCAAATTTTCGACACATGTCCCTCGAACAGTGCCTTATCCTCTATAAAGGTCCTAGCTTCGTGGTTCATTCATTTCATCTTAGTTTTGCACCAAAATGGAGGCGTTTCTCATCCAAAATCTCACATCTTGGATTGTTTCTCTAGATGGCTCGAAAAAGTTAAACTTCCGGGGCTTCGGCCTGAATACACTATTCACGCTGGGTCGTACTCCGCTGCATCTTCCTTTCCTCCATGCCGCGGCAAGGTTTTGGAACCCGGTAACACACGTCTTTAGCTTCAGCGGGCAAGAGATGTGTCCGACCTTCGAAGATTTTTAAGTTTTGATGGAATCCGGGCGTAATGAGGAGATCCTGCCTCAACTCCGGTTTGGCCATGTCCAAGTCCTAGGATAAATATGTGGCAGATTTGGTCTCTGATCTGCAACGGGGAACTGGACATCCTCGGCTTGATCCATCGCTTTTCTAATGCTGGTGACCGCGGCGACCATCATTGGCAGGGCTATCGGCAACATGCGCTTTGCTTATGCTTGCTATCTCATTTCTTGCTTGCCTCAGGTTCTGGAGGATTCAGTGTCCGTTTGATCGAGGTCGCCCAAGGTTTGAAGGAGGGCAAGAGCTGTATTGCCATGACATTGGCCGAGACATTGATGGGTTTAGACGCTTTTCATCGCCGGGAGACGGCTAGGCTTGCGGGGGGCCCACTACTATTACAGGTAATGTTTCCTACCCAACCTCACATATGTGTTGCTCATATCACTCGGCCCTCAGGCTCGGTTTTTCTCACAAAACCCTTTTTCTTTCTCTTCTCTCATTGCACATCTCTCTATTCTTTATTCTCTCATTTTTCAATCCCTCCACAGGTGTGGTTGATGGACAAGTTACAGATCGTGGAGTCTTGCCCCACCTACTCAGCTCGCGGCTACTTTTTTCGACAGCGTCTAGTCGATGCCCTTGATGAGGGGTGGTGGTACAGTTGGATGTGCAATTTGTCCGCAGACCGCATTGCTTGGCGTTGTCCTTGACTCAACCTGCCGGCAATGAGTTACAGCATGACCCGCCAGCCTGGGATTCAACTGATTGGCATGACACACTGTGTCTTCTATTTTCCGTTCTGGTTCGAGTGCCAGTTTGGCCATGATTAGACTTGCCCGCCAGAGGGGATAGAGTATCCGGCTGCATTCCCAGTCCGAGGCGCACAGCTTGACCAATATGCCACAGCATGGAGGACGAGAGAACTCCTGGCCCCCGCTCCCACTTTCAGTTGCACTTTGTCTGACGAGTGCCTAGATTGGCTCAATGAAGAGGCATAGGAAGGACCCACTTTGGCATCAGAGGCTTCGACCAGCTCTGGGAGGGAGCGCAGGAGCACCTGACTTATCTATGCCCCGGATTTATTGCTTTGTTGGTACTTTCAAGTTTTCTTTATGATTGTAATAAAAAAGCAACTTCAATTTGTACACAAGAACAGGAGAACTCTGTATTTGAAATCAATGAAATTGAAGGCTGTGGGTACTGAAAATTTTCCGCTTCGGTCTAAAAATGGTCTAAGTTGTAAAAAGATTAATTTGAACAAAGTCAACTTTTATTAAAACTTTTCAAAAGCCATTTTCGATATGGATCAGAATTGGACATGCCTGAGATCTGTCACTGAGATGCACAACCCCGGATCCTAGCAACTGGAAAGTTGCCCCTAGTCTGAATAGTACCACAGCACTTCATGGCAACGAAAAGTTGCCCCTAGTCTGAAAAGCACTGCACCGGAGATCATAATCGAACTCTTGAATGCTGAATAGACAAAGATGACCGAGATGATCAAATGGACAAAGTTGATAGGGGAAAAGTTTATGGCTGAACTTCAGGATGAAGTTGCCTACGTATCCCAAGGATGGGAATCAAGCCTTACGTAGTTCAGGCTTAGGTTCGCTCGGGTATTTTCACTCTCCTTTTATGCTCTAACTTTTGCCAAGGTCGCCCTTTGCGGGTTTTCAACCTTGCGAGCTCAGTTTTTATAATTTCAAATTTTCTATGCTCTAACTTTTGCCTAGGTCGCCTTTTCAGGTTGAGCTCGTTTTTTATATTTTCTAATTTTTCAATGCTCTAACTTTTGCCTAGGTCGCCCTTTCGGGTTTTCGGCCTAGCGAGCCTCTCAGGGGTAATATTTCTTCAACTTGTCCATGTTGATCGGCTGTGAGAACTCTAGGTCATCTAGGTCCATTAGAACCACAGCTCCACCTGACCAGATAGACTTAATGATGTCCCTGTCCAATTGGGTCTGAACTTGCCCCTAGGGTCGTGGATGGGAGCTCGGTTGTTCTTGAGCACCAAATCTCCTTCTTTTAGATTCCTAGACTTAACTTTCTTGTTGAAAGCCCGAGCAATTCTGCGCTAATAACCTTGAACATGGTACAGTGCTTTCAGTGTTCTTTCGTCGAAGAGCATGAGTTCCTCAAATCTGCTCTGCTGCCAATCTGCTTCGGCTATCTGACACTCAGCCAGTACTCGCAAAGACGGAACTTCGACTTCAATAGGTAGAACGGCTTCCATCCCATAAACCAATGAATACAGAGTTGCCCCTGTAGAAGTTCGAATTGACGTTCGGTAACCCCACAGAGCAAACGGCAGCTTTTCTGGCCAATCTCGGTAAGTTTCCACTATCTTCTACAGTATGTGCTTGATGTTCTTGTTGGCGGCCTCAACCGCTCCATTGGTTTGCGGCCGGTATGTGGATGACTTATGAAAAGCCACGTTGTATTTTTCTAACAAGTCAATCACGTCCTTCTTGAAGTGGGAACCATTATCTGAAATGACCTCGTTTGGGACCCCATAACGACAGATGATGTTGTTTCTGATAAATTTTACAACATGTGACACCTTCAACACCGCGTAGGATTGGGCCTCAACCCACTTCGTGAAATAATCTATCGCGACCAGGATGAACTCATGCCCATTAGACCCCTTCGGGGTAACAGCCTCGATCACATCGATTTCCCAAACTGAAAATGGCCATGGCGAAGTCATATTGTACAGCCTCGACGGCGGAATGTTCATGCGGTTCGCATGGATCTGACATTTGTGGCATCGCCGAACAAAGCCGATACAATCCTCCTCCATGGTGGACCAGTAGTAACCCTGTCTGAGGATTTTCCGTGCCAGCATTACCCCGTTCATATGCACAACGCATTCCCTTCTATGGATGGCCTCCATCAGGCGTTTTGATTCTTCAGCTTCAACGCACAACTTATGCATTCCCAGATGACCTTTCTTATACAATTTACCTCCGCAGATGATGAACTGAACGGCCATTCTTCTGATTGCCCTTTTATCCTTGGCATTTGCCCCTGGTGGATATGCTTCATTCTCCAAGAAGTTCCAAATGTCGTAATACCAGGGGTTCTCATCCTGAACCTCATCTATGGCAGCAATTGATTCGTATGCCGGTACAAACTTCTGGTCAATGATGACCGGACGCATCCGGATTCCAAACGGGATGTCTATCATGGAAGATAGAGTTGCTAATGAATCTGAGAACCTGTTGTTCTTTCTTAGTAGGTAAGTGAAGTTTAGCTTCTCAAATCGAGGAATCAGCAGGTCCAAGGTCTGGTGGTACATTATCATCTTTTCTTCCTTGACTTTCCAATCTCCTTTTGCTTGAGATACAACAAGGTTCGAGTCCTCGATGACGTCCAACCGTTTTGCCCCTAGTTCCAGGGCTGCTTCTAGACCGGCAATGCATGCCTCATATTCTGCTTCGTTGTTCGAGACTTTGAATCGGAGTTTGAATGCTAGAGGGATACGGGAATTGTCGGGTGCTATCAGTAACACCCCTATCCCATACCCGTACTAGCTTGACGCTACGTCAAAGTACATCGTCCAAGTTTCATCGTCGATATGCAAAATGGCCTCATCTGGGAATAAGTACTCAACTGCTTTGCCCCCTTCAACTGGATGGTCGGCCAAGAATTCTGCTACTGCTCTTCCCTTGACTGACTTGCGCGTCACATATTTCAGATCGAATTCGGAAAGCAACAGCAACCAACGAGCTAGCCTACCCGTAAGTGTCGGTTTCTCGAAAAGATATTTGATGGGATCGAGTCGTGAAACCAACATTACGGAGTGAGCTAACAGGTAGTGCCGCAGCTTCTTGGTAGCCCATACCAAAGCTAGGCAAGCCTTTTCCAACGGTGTGTAGCGAGTCTCATACTCTAGCATCTTTTTGCTCAGATAGTAGATGGCCCTCTCCACTTTGTCCTCTGATTCTTGCGCGAGCATACAGCCCATTGTGGTCTCAGTTACTGAAAGGTACAATATCAACGGTCTACCCGGCTCTGGAGGTGACAACACGGGTGGGTTCTGTAAATATTCCTTGATCTGTTCGAAAGCAGCTTGGCATCGGCCATCCCACTGGAATTTCTTTCTTTTCTTCAGGAGACCAAAAAGTGGTTCACAAGTCAAGGTTAATTTTGAGACAAACCGTCTTATGAATTGCACTTTACCCAGAAAGCCTCGCACCTCCTTTTCAGTCCTTGGTGGTGGCATTTCTATGATGGCCTTGATTTTGGAAGGGTCGACTTAAATACCTCTTTGTGTAATTAGAAACCCCAGCATTTTCCCTGCTGTAACACCAAACGTACACTTCTAAGGATTCAACCGCAACGGAAATTCTCTGATCCTCTGAAAGAACTTTTGCAAAGCGGTGCAGTGGCCCTCCCTTTCTTTGGACTTGACAATCATGTCATCCACGTACACCTCAACCTCTTTATGGATCATATCATGCAATATTGTGGTCGCGGCCCGTTGATATGTAGCTCCAGCGTTCTTCAAACCCAAACGGCATCACTCTGTAGCAGTAGGTTCCCCATGGGTTTGGTGAAAAGCAGTCTTTTCCCTGATCTTCAGGTGCCATCACTAATCTGATTTGGTAGCCCGAGAAGCCATCCATGAACGAAAGCAAAGCATGGCCCGCTGTTGAAAATCCACCAACTCATCGATATGCGGCAAGGGAAATTCGTCCTTTGGACTAGCTCTGTTCAAATCCCTGAAATCTACGCATACTCGGATCTTGCCATCTTTCTTCGGCACCGGAACAATGTTGGCCAACCAGGTAGGGTATTCGGATACTAGCAGGAACCCTGCGTTGATTTGCTTGGTGACCTCTTCCTTAATCTTGAGAGCCCAGTCCGAACGGATCCTCCTGAGTTTCTGTTTAACGGGTCGGGCCTCGAGGTCAAGAGGGATCCAGTGCTATACAATCTCAGGATCGATTCCAGGTATGTCTTCGTAGGACCACGCAAAATCATCTCTGAAATCTTTTAATAAAGCGACTAAGCGCTCGCGTTCCTCCGAAGACAACGTGGACCCGATCTGGACCAGCCGCGGGTCCTCCTCAGTACCAATATTCACAGTAGTGATTTCGTCCGTTAAGGGTTTAACAAATCTCTCCTGCTCTTGTTCAATTAAGCGTTGCAAAACCGGAGAAATTTCTTCCTCGTCGTTTTCATCAAAATTTTGAAAGTCTGAGTTAATGCAATAAATCAAGGGCACAGAAAAGTACTCAGAAACCACAGCCACATCATTCTCATTAAGCACATCCAAATCGTTCGATTCTTCGGCTACAACAGACTTAAAAGAGAAAGAAAAAGACAACTCAGACAGGACTGTGGTATTCGGGTTATCACCCCCTGGAATACCAGACTCTGACTCAACAGATTCGGTGGAATCAGATTCCGGCTCACTACCTGACCCGGTGCTGCTCGACAGAAATCCCTTTTCATACTGCCAAATGAGAGAGGGTGCGATAGATGCATCCAAAATGTTTGCTGGTAGGCCCGCAACTGTTCCATTCCCGATCGCGCATACCGAGAAGTTATCCCCTAAGCACTTCTGTTTGATCGGAGGATCTGAAAGTAAACATGCCAGCGCTACCCCCATTTCACTTTCGGTGTCCTTAGATTCCACTTTCTTACTCTGCTCAGCCTCAGCCAATAGGTCTGTCTGCTCTTCGGCAACATCATCCCCGAATAACTGTAGGTCGAAGAAGATCTCAAAACCCGGTACGCGCTTCTTCTCCGCGTTCAACCATGGTTCCGGAAAGCCACAAAACGGAAAGTCCTTCCCCTCCCGGACGAAGCGTCCGTTTAGGGTACCCTGAATGGGCCGGTGGATTAAGTCAAAAGGCTTTCCTGCTTTCTTCGCTCTGGCTCTCCCAACCATCTCCTTACCCTTCCTTATCCAATCCTCTTTGGTGGGCAGATAACCCAAGCCAAAGGTATGCGGGTTGTGTGGCACCTCAGCCAATGCTGCGACGCCCTTCCGGTCGCTCTTTCCCAATCCCATCCCGGGGATGTGTTGAAACTTGTTCATGAGGTACACTGATTGAGCACTAACATATACGCCCTCATTAACAGCCAAAATGTTTTGCACGATCCGGGCCTCAGCCAGAGTGAAATCGGATAAGAACACATCCTCCATACCGTGCTCAATTTTTAGGACTGGTGTAGACACCTTCGGCGGTGGATGGATCGATGAATTCCCAAAAATGATGGCTACTCCCTTCCCATTGGGGTATTTCACCATCTGACGCAAGGTGGATGAAACTGTGCAACCACGGCCGCCCCAAAAGCAAATTGAAGGTCGCAGGAATTTCCAAGACGTGAAAGTCAATCTCATGTTATCCCGGCCCAACCTTGGTCTGAATTTTCACTGTTCCCATTACTTCTCGGCTTTTGTTGTCATATGCCCGAATCACCTGGGCTGTCGGCGCAAAGTCTGCGGTCTTTAAACCGATTGCATATGCAGTTCTTGTCGGGCACACATTGATGGCAGACCCTGTGTCAACAAGCACCACGGGTATCCATTTGTTTCTACATTCCACAGAGATGTAGAGTGGCTTGTTATGGTTCGCACCCTCAGGTGGCAATTCTTTGTCGGCGAAAGTCAACATCGGGGTAGCCCCTCCTGAAAAAACTAAGCCCACCAACTGTTCGGGCATGGTGTCTATTGAGAGCTTGGCCTTGTCCATAGCCGATAAGACAGCTTGTCGATGCACTCGTGATGCCATGAGCAGTCCCCAGATGGAGATGTCTGCCTGTATCTTTTTTAACTGCTTCAGTACAGCCTTTTCTTCGATTTGCTTCTCTTTTTGCTTCTCTGCCTCCTTATCCTTTCCAGACGCCTCTGGCTGATCTAGATGTGGAGGCTAGAAATACCGTCCACTCCTAGTCATATGGTCGACTTCACCAATGTACCAGGTATCGTCTGGTTGATTGCTCCCCCAATCCTCGTCTGTGTGGGCAAGACATAGATCATCGTCCTCCCGTCACATTGCGTCAGCAGCCAACAGACACCTGTCCGGCTCCGGTACAGTTATACCCACAGTACTTTCCGCCCACATGCTTGAGGCATTCTCTGTTTTCGTGTACGCCGCATCTTCAGTCCCCTCCGGGGCCTTGGCTTTCCTGATTCTCTCAGAATTCCCAAATCTTTCTTGTTCCAACTGTGTCAGTACAGCTGGCTGTTCAATAATTCCTGTACTTAAAATGCCCAAATCCTGAGCGAAATTCTTAACCCCGACGCTCTCCGGTGATGCATTCTGATTTCCACCCCTTCCGGCCACATCTGATGTTCTTGCCTCTGCCAGGCCCTGTTCTGGTCGGAACTCTTCCACAATATCCGGTTGATAATCCAGCCACCCGGTAACCTCCGCTGATTCCTCAAAATCAAACCACTTGACTGTCGCGGCCCCTGGATTTTGGTCGCTAAAAAATTAGAGGTTGGCAAAGTCCTCTTCCACAGCCGCCAAATCATCTGCCCTCTACTCGAATCGATCCCCTTGGATCACACACAGCTCTGCCCTCTCCGACAATTCTACATTCGGCTTAAACTGGCCTGCTGACAGGATGTAATCACTCGGATCGTAGGCTTCCCCAGCGAAACTCCCAGACTGCTCAAACCCTGATTCAACAATTCTATCCTCCTCTGGAATCTCCCCTGTTCTGTCTTTGATAGTCACCACCATTGGCTCGGGTTGGATTCTGGAGATGTCCAACATACACAAAAGGTTAGTGCAGTCAGGAAGGAGCATCTCCGGCTTGGGTAGGTGGGACGGGGTGATATATAGGCTAGGATCGTAAGACACGACCCCAGTCTGGATAAAGTTGATACGTTTGGGGGGTGGAGCTTGGTTGTGAGGTGGGAGAGGGTTTGTTGCGACATTGGGTATTTCAGGAGGCACAATCACCTGCTTGTCAACGAGATCTTGAATCTGATGACGCAATCTAAAACATTGGTCAGTATCGTGACCATGTTGTTGGTGATATGCGCAGTATTTTGCTGGGTTGTGAGAGGGAGGGAGTGGATTCGGTAATGGCCTCGGCTTCAGGGGCTTTAAGTGCCCTTTCTTGATCAATACCCCTAGAGCCTTGTACAGGGGCATATATAATGGGGTGAAGGTTCTTTGGCCTCGGGGTTAGTATTTGATAGTTTGTGTGTTGCTTCTGGACACGCCGGAGAAAGGTGTAGCTGCCATGGGTCTAGGAGGGGGAGTGGTGGTGATCATGCTTACTTCTGAAGCTCTGGCATTTGTAGGGCCGCTCGGGCCTGCATTGTTGTTGCGATTGAAGGTTCTTCTGGGTTGCTCTCTGTCTTGGTCAATCAAACCCTGTTTCGTTGCATCTTCGATCTGTACCCCCATCTCATGCAAATCAGAAAAGGTAGGGAAGGGGAGTATGATCATTTTTTGCATCAGTTTCAGCTGGAGATTGCGCACAATCATCCGGATTTGATCTTTGTCAGTAGGCCTTAGGGTCATCATTGAAGCCTTCGCTCTCCACCGTTACGAAATCTGAGAAGCTCTCCTTAGGCTCCTGCCTTGTTGTTTCATTATCACGGGTTGTAATCTCGATTTGGGTATTTTAAGAGTATTGCGCGACAAAGGCCTCGACCATTTCGTCCCAACTCCGCTTGACATCATCCTCTAATTTCGCGTACCAGATAGCGGCCACACCTGGCAGGGTACGGCCGAATAATGAAAGCTTCTGCGGTCTGGTAAGGCCCATTAGCCGTAGTATATCTGAGAATAACCAGAGGTGCACCATGGGATCCCCAGATCCGTCAAAGCGGTCGATTTGTGGCATCTTGAACCTATCTGGCAGCGTCACAGCCACGTCGGTATATCCGTCCTCGATATCCGGGATAGCCTTTACCCCTTGGGATTTCTTGAACAACTTCTCGAGCTTGCTCAATTTCAGTGCTGTAGGGTCTACTTCGAACTCGAAGGGAGAGTCCGGGTGATTGATAGGCGTAGGTGCCTTGGATAATTGAGGTAGAATCGGGGGCGGAGCCGGCCCCATCGGGATGTCTGTATCCTCATGGATATTCTGGGTATTTGGCAGGACGTTCTGGATGTTTGGTGTCTCCTCGAGTAGCTGGACCCTTGGTGGGGGAGGAGCTTGATGCGAGGCTGATGCTCCGGCCTGCTGTTGCAGCCTGGCAATTAATTCTGCCTGCTGGGCCATGATCTCGGCCTGTTGTTTGGCAAACTCATCCCAGCGAACAGCGTCCTGCTGCATGGCTCTCATGGTCTCCTGCATCTGGCGCATCATTTCTTCAACTCCTGTCGGTGCCGCCATACTGCCCTGATCTGTCTGAACTACTGGCAGGTCTATCTCTATAGCAACAATTGGGATCTCAGTCCGACTGTCCACTGATGGGGTAAAACACTGCTCTGGCAACCTCTGCTCAGATACACTGCGTGTCCTCGGCCTTCGCCTGATAACCGGGGGTAGAGAGTGGAACACTGGTTGTTCGTCAACCAGATCCTCGGATCGATTGAGTCGGCGACCCCTAGTACAGAGTGCTTGGGGAATATCTGCTTGGTTTGAAGTAATTGTGCTAAACTACCTAGCAAAAAGATAAATAAAGCGATAATAAGAAAATAAACAACCAGACAAACGGACAATAACGGCTTAAAATAAACATACAACACACAGTTGTGCATCACAACACAGTCGATAAGTTGAAAATACTGTTCTCAAACACTGGTCATTATCCCTAAATCACTGTCTTCGAAGCTGAATCTGACACCCGCAGATAACTGATTCTCAAATACTGAACTGGTGCCCGCAGGCCTGATGCCCAAACTTGCAAACTGATATATGCATTTCCTGTAGAGGCACACTCTAAAAGCACATAACAAACAAGTGAGAGCCAAAACACCCCTATGTTGGGGTAGGGTTTCCCTGTCCTATTTTGTCAGGAGCAAGGGTTTCACTACGCACACAGCGGTTTCAAACAACCTACAATCGAGTAAGCAACCTGTCATAGTTTGGAATGGTCACTATGGATTCCGAATATGCACTAGGTCGAATGGTCAAAAGGGGTGCCCCGGTAAAATCGGGGTTTGTGTTCCCGTCGTGGCAGAGCCCGCAACCAGTCAGCCTTATGACACGCTTCTCGAAGCGAGCCTCCGGCAAACCGTTCAGGAATAGCATACGACAAACACGGTGTCCTAGGCGCACCAATGCAAAGAAACACATACGTGTAGTCAAAACCAGATATCATGAGTCCGAGTCAAGTTCTCTAACTCCCCAGCAGAGTCGCCAGAAACTGTAGACGTGCCCTCAGGCCTCACTCCAGTTCAGAATCAATTTGTGTCACGGTCCTGTATCTAATCTCGCAGAGTGCAATGCAAGATCGATGAATCATCAAAGAGTCCAAATCCGACAAATCGTTTTTGAAAATAGATTTTTTTGAAAGAAGTGCCAAACATGGACTGCTTTGCCAGATACAGAGTCGCCACCTAAATATTTATTTTTGAGAAATTTAGGAAACCCTGACTCGTTGCCTAAGGCCATGTGTCCGTCATCACCAAAGTTGCCTCGGCTTGGGAACTTGGGTACGATTGGGGAAGGTCACTTCGTGAGCACCCCCACTCGCCCGATCAAAGATCGGCCTCTACTAACCATGATATCAAGTTTTGAAAACATTATGTGCTCTTATTCCGGTTATTAGCCTAGATTTACTATGTGATGCGCATAGCATACAAGTATAGACTGGATCGCCTGAATTGGAACAGAACATTTCATGTTTGTTTTTGAAAGTGGTTTGCTACTCACAAGTAGGCTTAATATGCGGATTTCGCCACCCTCGGGTGGGCTTAGAAAACATGATTTTGCCACTATCTAGTGGGCTTAAAACTCACAGTCAATGCATTATTCTAATTCAGATAATCCAACCTTCACCCACAGGCATTCAGGCAGGTATATCACATAAGCACATAGCCTCATGGTAAGCATGCTATCATGGTAGTCACTCACACACATGCAAGGATGCTAAAGCATAAGTATTTACCAAGTACTCCAAGCCAAAACAGAAGCTATGTTAGAAATCCATGCATGATCCTAATTATACAGAAATGCCTAATGCAACACATGCAAAATGCAACTAAGATAGGCTTGGCTATTCTAAAAGTGGCATATGAAATGCTACAACTAACAAGTATTCAACTCGGAATTGAAGTACAAATGTAGTTAGTATGTTGCGCCAAGCCCGGTGCATGCAAGACAGATGAATGAATGCAAACATGATATCATACTGTATGCTAATTGAAACATGCCCTAATCTAACCATCATAAGCTGGTAAATAAAAAGGAGAAAGACGTGGGGTTGGAAGACGTACATCACACACACGCACACTTATTACAGTTATGACCTCGTTCAGAGGGTCCGAATAAATAATACAGTCTCGAATAAATAATACAGTCTGAATAAGTACAAATTCCTAATTAATTAACAATTTAACTAGGAAAGCATTAAACTAGCATGCAAGCCTATAGGCTGCCTCAACTCTGTTTCGAATGATGGAATGATGCATGCTTGAGTTGCCTAGCGCAGAAATCCATTACGATGCCCCAGTTTGCCTCTGTTTGCAATTGTTCTTGGAATATCCGCAATGCTCCAGAAGGCCGCTGATTTCTGATTTACTGCAACAGAGAGCAACAAAGAGGCATGGCAAGGTATTTTCACATATGTATGCATGACTACTCTTCAGGGAGTGTAGTCCTCGATCCTCGTATCACCAATCACGCATCTCGATGCATGATGGCCAAGGATTCGAATTGCATGACTTAATGTGAAATGAATGCACATGAAAACACAACAAGACCTAAACTCCATCATGGGTAATCCGGAGTGTCGGCGACCGGGAATTGAGACACGTTCCATCACTCGGAGTATGAAACGTCCCTCGTTTCCCGTGCTTGGGCTAACTCCTATCCCAAACCCAATGCAAATGAGATGGCATACACAATGCGACAAACATACAACCTAACATACGCAATGCTATGAAATGGCATACACAATGCACGATGCAACATGACATACACAATGCTCTAACATACAACCTAGCATACGCAATGCTATAAAATGGCATACACAATGCATAATGGACTTACACCAATATGAGTGGACCTCAGCCACACTCATATCAGTAGCCATTAGATAAAAATGAGACAACCGAAATGCGTGCACACATGCACGCATACCGAGGACTAAACCTAAGGCATCAAATGCCACTCTACCAAAGCATGGCAAGGGATGAAAGATGGCCTATGAACATGTAATTTCCAGCACTAAAACATGATGCTAAATGGCCTCGAAACATGGAGATATGACACCCGATGCATGGAATAAGCCCCAAAACTAAAAACTAGGCATATGTATTGAACCACAAGTACACAAAGAAGCATTATTTGATCATGAGGTCTAATGATAGAGCCAAGGCAGTCCTAAAACATGAACATTTCTAGTTTAGAGCATGGCCAAAAGATGCTAACATGATGGACAAAAATAGCAAGCAACATTGGCTAGCAAGCATGGTTTACATGGCATGTATATGAAGCAAATGAGAACTCATCAAACCAGCCAAAAACAGTGAATAAAATATGCCAAAATACGCCCAAATAATCACTGAAATGCAGCCAATGCATGCAAAAATGATGAGCTCCTTTAGAGGGCCATACAAGGGATTATTAAGCACATACAAGATGGACACTTAGAAAGACCAAACCAACTCTGGAAATGGGTTATGACAGCTCTAAAACCCACCAAATAGGCCCTGGAATCAGTCTCGGAAATATGCAAAAGAAGGCCTCTTTGAAAGGCCTTGAATGGGGTTCCTCTACACATGCATTGTAGACATAAAATATGGCCAAAAGGGCCTTGGACAGCACCAAGGCAGACCTCAAAACTCACAGAATGAGGCCTGGAAAGTGACTTCGATGTATGCAAAATAGGGTCCCTTTGGAAGGCCCAAAAGACCACCAAGCAAGACAAGGAGAGAGGGCGTCACCCCCCTCTAATTTTGGCCCTCACAAATACACCTAAGCCACTGAAAATCTGCTGGATTTCAGTGGCTAAGAGGCCAAACCATGGCCAATGCAAGTGTTCTAATGCATAGCCCTAATCATGGAGAGATGAAGCATGCATAGGGGTAAGATGACCCCAAAAAGAAAAATTCCCTTAATAAAACTTGAAGAGAGGCTCAAAATAAGAACTTTTATAGTTTATGACAAACCTCAAAAATGTTCACAAGTAAGGCTAAAACATGATGCGAAAATGGCTCTAAAAGAGAGATAGAGGGCAAGGGGTAGTAGATGGCCTCAAACATAAAAGAGCCCTTCAACAAAGTTTAAGAGGGACTCAAAATAAGATACTTTTCAGTTTGGCTCGAATCCCAAAAATGTCCAAAAATAAGGCTAATGTATCATGCAAGATAAGCTCTAAAAGAGAGAGATAAAGCACAAAGGGGGAGTAGAAGACCTTAAACAGAAAAAAGTTCTTAATAAAAAATGAAGATGAGCTCAAAATAAGACTATTTTTAGTTTAGGTCGAAGCCCAAAAATTCAAGAAAAAGGAGCTAAGATATAGAGCAAAATGATGCAAAAATGGGAAAAATAGAAGCTTACCCTTGTAGAGCCGGCCTCCAGCAGCTTTTGGACCAAGTTGGTGAGCTTTCAACCTCTATAAATGACCCCCAAGGGGCTGGAATGGATGATGGAGGTGGTAGGCTATGGGTTGTAGTGTAACATGGCCAAGAAAACTAGGTTTTTGGAGCTTAGAATAGTGAATATGGAGAGAGAAGGGTGTATGCCTTAACCAAAGTGTCTAACCCTTGTAAATGAAGCCCAAGCCTCTTCTTTATAGAGGAGAGGCCTTAAAGTACTTCAAGAGGCCTCACATATCCTCCATACACGTGTATGGAGGATGGTCCAATTGCCTCACAGTTGGCACAGCTATGATGCATTCAGAGAGAGCAAAAAGCAGGAAGCAGGCCGGCCAGTTGATGTGGCTGGCCGGCAACTTCCCTTGGTCGGCTGACCAGGGGTCAAAAGGGACAAGCAAAATTGCTGGTCGGCCAACCCAGAAAGGTGGCCTCCCAGATGAGCACAACACAACCCTGTGGAGAAAAACCAGAAATAGTGACCTAAGAGAGAGAAAAGCTAGCTTTTTAGAGGGGTTCAAAAGGGTCAAGAATAATTATTGGTCGGCCTACTGATATTGGTGGCCTCTCAGGTGAGTACAACACAATGCTGGTATGAAAAGCCAGAAAATGTGGCTCAAAAGTGAGAAAAACCAGCTTTTTGTTAGAAAAACTGACTTTTTGAGAGAGAAAATGAGAAAACTGGCTTTTCAGGGGAAAAGGTGGCCGGCCACCATGCCACCACCTCCCTAAGAGTGAAAATAGGGCCTCTACCAAAAACGGACCAAGACGGATGCAAAACGAAGGTTCGGGGGCCAAAACGCGCGGTTCGGGGCCCCAAAAACAGGCTGTTAGGCACCGGAAGTGGCGTATGACCACGAAGGTGGTCTCTCGGACCACAGTGTTCCTCTAAAGGTAGGAAAAAAGGTATGTACCAAAAACCGGAGCAAACAGAGGTAGTTAAGCGATCCCGAACCGAGGCGCACGACCGACGGCTCCGAAAATCGGAAACTGGGCTCCAAACGGGAAAAATGGCCTACGACCACGAAACGTAGCCTACGGCCACTGAGAGATGGTCTACGAGACCTCTCCCTTCCTTTGGGAAGAGAAAATAGGACCTGGTTCGCAAACCGAGGCAAAGCACGAAAGAGCCCCGAAGTCCGGAGGCAAGGCTCGCAGCTGAGACTCTGTAACCTCAGAACGAGCACAATATGCAACATCACTGAGCACTCAACTGGTGACATCTGAGTCTTAAGGTCGGTCAAAAATGGAGTGTCTACAGCTATTTAGAAGACAACTTACTCAAAGCATGGTATACATCTTCCATGCCTACGAAGATAGTACAAGCTACCCGTCGTCCAAAAGAATCTCAAGGGTATAGCCCGTCATTCTCAGCCTAGAAGGCAAAACTTTGCTCTTCTGACTGGCTCGATATCGTCAACAAACCCCAATTTCCTCATTCTTTTGAGATGGAAGCTCTTGCACCTCCTCTTCCACAAAATCCTCACTGGATGGAGAAACTAAGACTCACTCTCTTTGAGGACCAGTTTCTCCCCTCCTACATCCCTCCATCTCTCCCTACTAAATATCAGCGACAACAAGCCTAACTTTTGCTTGCAGTCTTTTCTCACTTGCCCTTCAATGTTCTTGAGGACGATGTTCCTCTTAAGAACTTTCGATGAGCTTGTGATGTTATGACTCGGGGTCATGCCCTCAACCCTATCACCCAAGTAGAGCTCCAGATGTTTTTAGATCAACTCCCACTACTTCATCATTGGCATCACATTTCTGTGGCCACCACTCGATCTTTGGATCAAATCTCAGCCCGTCGAATTCATACCCGGTATGAAGCAAAGAACCTCATCGACAAATATGATGATTTCAAGAATAAAGACTCTGTATACTGGGATGACTTGGACATGGATGAGATAGACCAAGGGTTGAAAGAAATAGAGTTTGAAATACAGGCCGAAAAACTTTTTTATCAAGTAAGGGCATATCAACTTCAACAGCCTAGCCTGGAGAAGATAGAAGATAGAATAAAGAAGGAACAGAAGTTCATTGACCATAGTTGGAACAAGTTCCATGACCTTGTCATTTATTCTATTCCTTATTTTTATGAACTTGAATATGTAGCCAAAGAAGGCTTCTGATGTAATTACTTTTGTCTTGATAAAGCTAAGATGTTTACTCAAAGACAAACAAACTTAGGGTTTCGAATTCAACAATTTCATCCTTTAAATCTCGATTCGATCATACCCAATGCAATACTGGAAACCCAATTTGAAGTTTTCCAACTTATGGAGTGTAATTGACAACTTTTGCCAGTTTCCTTTCAGAATCAGAGCTTCGAATTTACCAATTTTTCCCTTCAAAACTTGATTTGATCATATTCAATTCCCCAACATATGGTTAATACAATCAAGTAATTTCAAATCAACTAATTTTGTTTCAAACAAACAGTCTATATTTTCCAAAATATGGAAACCTCTTTTAAGGACTGCACTGTTTTATTCTAAAAAAGTGATTTCTTCTGTATACTATCAAACCAACTATTGGTTTGAAACTTGGAACAAACAATTTCTAACCGTAAGGTATTTCAAATTTTGCTTCGAAGGATTTTACTCTCATTAAGAAACCTAAAAACAGGTCTTTTATCATTTTGAAGTAAACAGAAACCTGAGCATTCCTGTACCCTTAGGTGTGGAATGTGCTTCGAAGTCGACTTCTTGCTTTCAAAGCCGTTTGTTATTTGATTTTGGCGCCAAAACTTGGCTTCGAAGCCTAATATTTTATTTCAAAGCTGACATTAGTATTTAAGATGCGTTTCCCTCCATAACTATCAATATTGAGGGAAACGTTTCGCACACGTACCTTTAGTACTTCTTTATGAATTTCACCCATATAAACGATTGGGTGTTTTTCAGTCAGAAAGGTTTAAAAACCCTTTTTATTTTGTGCTCCCAATCCACTTGGTCGTCTAACACACAAACCCTTCACCTTCTGCTGGCTTTCTCTTTCCCCTTACTCTCTTTCCCGACTTCGTCTTCTGAGAAAACTCTCTATCAATGGCTTATTCTTCCTTGAAAATACCGGTTGTGGAGCGTGCGAGTCCATCCGTAGCCTTGAAAAGGATCATTGATGAAGAGTGTGAGAAGTACAAGGCTAGTGAGAAAAGTGCCATTAATGGACGCATCTTCATTCCCCGTCGCCATGAACAACAATAACATGTGCTTGGGCCCATTTTTAAGGAGATTCCCACTGAGCATCCAGCTTTGTATCCACGTCTAGAAGATCATTGTCTCCTTTAAGAAGGTGGTCTTGATTGGGGAAGCTGAAGGATGAAACCGACCCCATTGCTGCTGGCCCACAGTGAGACCAGAGTGGAAGGAATGGTATGCTCGGGTCATCCCTAATAGGACACTGGATCTTCAGGAGCTTTGCCTCTTCGACGCCCTTTAATTATCCAGGTTTACCATTTTGGAGGATCCTTTTTTAATATCTGCTGCCCTTTGTTTTTGGAATTCTGCTTTTAATTTCTTTCAATTCAGATGTGGGATAATGGCTTCTACTGTCCTTGACATCTGCCATCTATTAGGATTATCCCCTATTGGTACCCCCATTAGTCCAGACTATCCTGACCTCAAAACCCCTTTTTCCCTCCCCTCTCTGAACTTATCCTATAGTGACTTTGTCAAAGCTGAGAATAAAAGAGAGGGCCTTGTGACTGATAGGGAAATTTTCTCTTTTATATTATATTGGCTTTGCAAGTTCCTCTTCTGCACCTCTTCTCAGAGGATAATGCCTGAATTTGCCCCTCTTGCCAAAGCCCTTGTTTTACAAAAAAAAGTGGCCTTAGCTCCATACGGTCTAGGTCATGTTTATAGAGCTTGTTCCCATTTTTTTGTGAAAAACCCTTGGATGCTAATCAGGGAGGTCCATTTTGGATACTTCAACTTTAGCTTTTTGCATATTTCACTGAGTTACAGTCTAAATGCCTAAAGTTTTTGGAGCCAAACCCTACCACTCATGGCATGAAGTTAGCCAATGTTTCATTCTATCCTTTCAACTTTGCTTTTTACTTTTCTTTCTTCCACCAGCTCCCAGATTCCCTTTCTTCTAACAGCTTCCGTCCCTTCGAATCTACCAATATTGGCCCATCCTGGTTGAGGACCTTTTTAAGTGATAGGTCCTGTTCCACACCCCAGCACAAAAACATGTGAGCCTCTATTCTGATTCCCAGAGAATTATTCATTGGGACTATGAACCCTAGAGCTTACAAATGCATCGCTAAGCCCTATTGTTCTGCCCAATTTGCTAGGCAATTTAGATTCTCACAAGGGGTCCCAATACCTCTCTGCAGTCAGACCAATTTAAGCCTTACCAGCAGGGATCTGAAGGTTCGAAGATCTAGATTGGAAGAAGCAACTTCCAAATTCATCCAGGATTTCATTGACTTCGAGTACTTCCCCTTCATACCTCAAAGCAACATATTGAAAAGGTGCCAGAACTGGTGGATGGCCAATATGGAGGTACACTTGGCCATTCCTCCTCAAGATCTGTGAATGGTACTGAATGTACCTCAAGCCAAGTCCAAAGGGGCTGGAGTTGTTACCTCTTCCACTGCTCCTGCTACTTCAGTTCTTGCGCCTGTCACCACAAAGTCTGTTCCTACTGCCTCAACTCCTTCTAGAGTTACTCGAGCTGCCTCGAAGAAAAGTATGTACTCATGTTTCTTTTCTCTTCTTCTCCTCTACGATGCTCTTGTCCTTACTTATAGCTCTCTCTTTTTTTAGTGCAAGTGGTGCGAGTGCCTCTCAGGGAGATTCTCCCCAAAAAGTTCAAACTTTAAATCTTCTCTAGAGCAAACAGGAACAACAAAAGAAAAGAAAGCTCTTACTTGACCTTGAAGAGGAGATACCTGAGGTTTATGTAGAAGAAAAGGAAGCAAAAAAAGAAGAGACAGAAAAAGAGCAAGAGACACCTTTAAAGAGAAGGAAGAAAATGACTGTCCCTCTATCTGATTTCACTGGAGACCCATTCACAAAGAGAAGTTGCAGGAAAATAACAAACTGTTGGACATTATACTCTTTGCAGCTCTCCGATCATAGCCACTACTTCTGAAACTAGTAATTTCCTTCGTGCCTCTATTCTCCTTTCTCAAATTTTTGATACTGATACCTGACATCACTTTGTATTTCTTCTTTTGCAGAAACAGCTACTCTACCCTCTCCTTCAATAAGGACTCATTCAGCTTCATTTAAAGTTGAAAGACCTCAAAACGTGGAGCCAATTCAAGCAATACTCTCACTTTTGGTCCTACATTTTCCATACCTTTCTTGAGGCCAAGCATTCCTGTATCCCTATATTTTGGCTTAACTTCATACTTTCATTTTCTATCCTTCAACTCTACCTAATTTATTCTTTCTTCAAGCCTTGCTGCTCCTTCCCCTCCTGAGGAAATTCTAGCTATTACTTCATCTCTAGTGATAGCTAATTCCCATAGAGAAGACACTGGTAGCTCTCCAATTCCTTGTCCATTATCTCTACCTAGCTCCAGTCCCTCTTCTCTTGACCTACTGGTATCCAAAACTATGGAGACTGCTGGGGATACTTCACATTCTTCTCCTATTCCTATGCAGCCATTTCTTCCTTTTACCAGAGTTCTTTCTGCACCCTCCATGTCAACGAATGAGGTGGACATCTTCGAGGCTAGGCTAGCTAGTCTTTTTGACATGCCTTCTACCGCTCCAATAGCTAGCAATGAAACTGAGCCATTAGTCCTAGCTGATTCTCTATTAGAAATATTTGAGAGCTCTTCCTCCAGTGGTAGGACTTCCTTGCCTTCATTAGACTTGGATAGCTGTTTAGAGTTGCTGACATCCTTCTCAAGGATTCCCTTCGAAGCCTTGAAAAGGCCTATAATCAAGAATGGCTTCCTCCAGTGCTGCAAGATTGTTGAGCAATCTAGTATGACTGTTTCAAGTCATTTATTTGAGGCGGCAGCCACCGTTGATTTTTACATCAACATCTGCCATGTTACCAAGGCTGCAGAGGAGAAATTATTGAGAGACTAGAGTTTGGTTTCCCAAATTCATGTTGAAGTGTCAGAATTGAAAGAACAACATTCCTCTGTCTCCCAATTTCGAGCTCAACTATTGGAGAAGAAAGCTCATCTTGAAGAAGAGTTATTAACAGTTAACCAGGCTCTAGATCGAACTGCCACCAAGCTGCAGATCACTAACCAAGGACTAACTGATTGAAAGCAGAAGATGGCTATAGTCATTCAGTTGTTCCCATCTCTTAAGAGTAGAGAGTCTATTGTAAAGGAACAGCTGAAACATTGTACTGATTTTTGGGCCAATCTATGGTTGCGTGTATTTAACTCATTATGAAATAAAAATCCTTATTTATTCTTTGAGTGTTTTCATGCTCTTTCCAGTTAGCACTTATTATATTCCTTTTGTTTCTCACACGGCTGGATAATAAGGCTTCAAATATCTGCCATTAATCTTCTTGGGGTGTACATATCCATTTAAAATTTTCAAATGATATGCTCCCGATGGCAAGACTTTATGAACTTGATATGGTTCTTCCCAGTTAGGTGACCATTTGCCAAACTTGTGGCTTTTAATCCCTATTGGGAGTATTATCTTCCATACCAAATCACCTTCATCAAAGCTAATGTGCTTGACCTTTTTATTATAGTTTTTGGCTGCTTTCTTCTTTTGGAAAAGAATGCTATTTAATGCCAGAATTCTAGCTTCATCCATACTTTCTAATTCCAAGCACATTCTCTGATGGTATTGCTCAAGAATTAACTGATCCTGGCATCTCACCCTCAAGGACTAAACATTAATTTCCACAAGTAGCACTGCATCATGCCCATATACTAGAGCATAAGGAGTGATTCCTGTACTTGACCTTGGAGAAGTCCTATAAGCCCATAATACATCCAACAGCAAGTTATGTCAATCCCTAGGATTGTCTTCCACAACTTTCTGTATTCCTTTCTTCAAAGACTTATTGGATGATTCTGCCTGACCATTGGCTTGTGTATAATATGGGGTAGAATTAACAAGGCTAATTCTAAACTCTGCTACAAAAAACTTTACCATTTTCCCATCAAATCATTTTCCCATCAAATACAATCTCATTATCAGCAGTTATAGTCTGTGGGATGCCAAATCTGTTGATAAGATCTTTAATGAATCCAATAACTTCGATCTGGTCCATAGCCTTATACGGCTTAGCTTCGACCCACTTAGTGAAATAATCTATGGCCACTAAGATAAAACAATGATGTTTCGAAAAGGGTGGCTGTATTTTCCCTATCATATCCATAGTCCATCCTCTAAACGGCCAAGGCTTCACAATCGCATGCAGATCAGTTACGGGTACATGTCTTATTGTGCCATGCTTTTGGCATGTCTGACAACCTCTAGCATATTCTATGCAATCCTTAAGGATGGCTGGCCAATAATAAGAATGTCTTCGAAGCAGCCATCTCATTTTCACACTAGGCTGATGAGCGCCACAGATGCCTTCATGAACCTCAGCCATGACTGTCAATGCTTCCTTTAGACCTAAACATTCCAATAATAACCCATCTGCCCTCCTTTTGTAGAGAGCATTACCATACATTATGTATTACATAAATTACAATTTGATTTTTCTGCTGACTTTCGAAAATGGGCCAGCTAGATACTGCATTATTGGATGCCTCCAATTTTGTTCTTGTAAGTCATTATGATTGACTTCTAAGGCCATATTCCTTTTATTCAAGGGTGGTATTACCTTTTGATATGTTATTTGGCTTATGTTCCTTTGAGTGTTATCCCTTCTCTTGAAATTTGAAACTTTCTGAGCCACATCATTAGCTTTATTATTCAAGAATCTTGGGACATAAGTTACATTTGCTATCTAAAATTGAGAAAGCAAATGTAATGCAACAATTGGCAAAATGCTTACACTTTGACCTTTGAAAATTCCTTTCACCTGGTTAACCGCCAATTGAGAATCTCCAAATATATCAACTGCATGAGCTTGTAATCCAATAAGTAGTTCCAATCCCATCATTAAAGCTTCATATTCAGCTTGATTAATGGAACAAGTAATTTCATCCACTCTGAAACCATGTGTGGTTTCTACCCCTTGTGGTGACTTAATCACCACACCAATTCTAGTTAGACCATTAGCTTTTGACTCATCGAACCACATTTGCCATGGTTCAACACTAACCATACCAAGTTCCATTATCTCTTGGGTTTCTGTTTGACATGGATGATCTGCCAAGAAATTAGCTAAAACTTGTCCTTTTACTTCCTTTTGGGGAACATATTCTAGATTAAATTCTAATAAAGCTAATATCCATTTGTCAATTCTTCCTCTCAACATAGGTCTAAATAACATATATTTAACCAAATCTGTAGTTGCAATTACCAAGACAGTTGTAGGCAAAAGATAGTATCTTAGTTTCATTGTAGCAAAATACACTGTAAGGCACAACTTTTCTACAGCTAAATATTTACATTCACAAGAATTTAGAAACCTACTAAGGTAATAAACTACTTGCTCTTGGCCTTCTTTATTGTCTTGGGTTAAGAAAACTCCCAGTGAATCTTCTGCTGCAGCTATACACAACTTCAAGGGCTTATCGCCCTTTGGTGGCATCAGTACTAGAGGGTTGGCCAAGTAAGTTTTGATTCCTTCGAAAGTAGTTTGATGCTCTGTTGTCCACACAAATTCCTCTTCATCTTTCAACCTTAATAAGGAAGAAAATAGTTTAGTTTTTCTTGCAGTATTAGAAATAAATCTTCGAAAAAAATTAACATATCCAAGGAATTTTTGTACTTCTTTCTTACTTGATAGAGGTCTGGCTTCAATGATAACTTTGGCTTTGTTCTGATCAATCTGTATTCCTTTCTTGTGTAATACATAGCCCAAGAAATTTCCAGCTGATACGCCAAAAGCACATTTGAGAGGATTAAGTTTCAACTTGAACTTTCTCATTCTTTCAAAAGCTAATTCCAAGTGAAACAAATGTTCCTTCATGGATTGAGACTTTACTACAATGTTATCAATGTAACACTCTAAATATCCTCCAATGAGATCATGAAAGATAGTGTTCATAGCCTTTTGGTATGTCGCCCCAACATTCTTCAGGCCAAATGGCATTTTAACCCATTCTAATGTGCCAATGTTCCCAGGACATCTGAATACTATCTTGTGAATATCCTCTTCTGCAATGCAGATTTGGTTATAATCAGAGTGCCCATCCATCATTGATAAAATTCTGTGCCCTGCTGAATTGTCCACCAATAAATCTACTATGGGCATAGGATACTTATCTTTTGGAGTTGCTAAATTCAAGTTTCTGAAATCGATGCATACCCTCATGTTACTATTCTTCTTAACTAAAGGCATAATATTGGATAGCCATTCAACATACCTGGCTGTCCTAATAAAGCCTGCTTTGAGTAGTCTAAGAATTTCTTCCTTAACTTTCTGAATCACTTCTAGACTCATTTTTCTTGGTTTTTGCTTGTATGACTTGAAATTAGGCCTCATAGGGAGCCTATGTTCCACTAATGATCTATCCAATCCTGGTAGTTCATTATAAGACCATGCAAAACAATCCTTGTATCTCTTTAAGACCAACAACAACTGGTCCCTGTCAAGAGCATTCAAACAAGTACTTACATAGGTGGGCTGCTGTATGGAACTTTCCCCTAAGTCCACTTCTTCAAAGGGGTCTTGTATCTGAGAACTTATTGATGCTCCTTCTTTGATTCCTTCTGACTTCGAAGCAATCTCCTTACTTTGTTCTGCTCCCAGCTTCTTTGATTCAACATCTTTACCCCCCTCCTCATAGACAAAGTCTGTCCACAAGGCTTCTTCCTCTTGTATCTCCTGGACTTTTGTTTCAATGTCCAAAGCACAATATTTATCTAAGGCCAAAAATCTTACTTATTGCTGCTCCTTACAACCAATCATCATGGCTTCTATCTCTTGCTCTTGCATTTTCTGGATTATTGATTTTATATCCAATACTGAGAACTTAATTAGAGCCAAAGATTTGGCCTCTTGGGTTCATCTTCTTGCCTACAACCAGGCATCATTGTCATCTGTAACGACAAACTCTTCATCAGCACTTTCCAGAACTAAGTGTTTCAGGTGTGCTAATTCCTCCTCAGCCGTCACTTCGGCTGATCCATCAAGCTTTCTCAGTATACTGAGTGGTGCTACTCCTTCAGTATACAATTTGGCTTCTACTATATATTAAGCAAAAGGGAGTTTTTAACCCCAAGCCTTGTGGGAGCTCCAATCTCCCAATCTAAATTTCTTGTTTTTTTAATTTAAAAAAAAAAACTTAGCATTTATTAACTTCTCCCAACTCCCAAGTCTTACCCTCATAATAACACTTTAATGCATTAAGAATAAGCATAAAAAAATTTCTTGAAAAGTTCAACACATGATTATTATCAAAATATTAAACTTTAATATAATATAAAAAAGGGGAAAAAAAAAGACATTTAAAAATCACAATTCACATATATATATAATTATAAACACAATCCGTGCATAGCACGGGTGATATGCTAGTATAAATAAATGGAGAGGAGCAAGCCACGTGGCTGCCCCCCTCATTTCCCTTATGTTTATTGTTTTTCATTTCTTCTTTTGAGCAGGCTCTCTCTCTCTCTCTCTCTCTCTCTCTCTCTCTTTCTCTCTCTTTTAAAGTTTCACGATTGTTGCTCAAGCTTTGAGCTTAGAGTGAGATTTTGCACAATCTCTGTAAAGGAAAATTGGAGAGCTCGTTGCACTCTTCGCAATGGTAGTCTCGGATTCTTGATCCGGCAAGCTTTGCGTTTTTGGATATGTTCTTTATATTTTGAGGTAGGAATTTCTTTGATTTTTTTTTAATATATCACTATAGATAGATATGTCGTACTTTCTATTTCATAAAATAAAAACAAAAATAAAAAAATGAGTTTGTAAGTGATTTTTGAAATACATGTAGATGAGATT
Source organism: Camellia sinensis (assembly GCF_004153795.1). Classification (NCBI taxonomy): domain Eukaryota; kingdom Viridiplantae; phylum Streptophyta; class Magnoliopsida; order Ericales; family Theaceae; genus Camellia; species Camellia sinensis. Next base: position 937,792 of record NW_021027094.1, on the reverse strand, counting down.
TAGGGTTTTGAATTAAATAGTTTAATCTTATATTTTGTTGTTGATTATGGAAATTTTAATCATATGTTCTTGTGTGAAAAATCTAGAAATCCCCTAGATGTTGATTTGTGATTATGTATCAATTTTAAGCAGAATATAACAATCCCAATCAGACAATCATGACAAAGACACACAACGATTTTACGTGGAAAAAACCACAATTGGACACCTCCAACTGTGATAAAAAAAACCACGGGCAACAGCCACAAAAACAATCCACTAAGAAGATTTAAAGGAATTACACAGGTATACTCTCAATTACCTAGCGAATCCACGCCTAATTGAAC
>NW_021027094.1:862609-917557 GCF_004153795.1 Camellia sinensis | reverse complement strand
TGAGGATGCTCTGCCAATCTCCAAGTTGGCTGAGAGTGACAAGTCTCAACCTTCTGCTAGGAAGAGACGCTCTGAAGCCCAACCATCCGAATCGCCAAAATCAAAGAAGCCGAGGTCATCTTCCGCAACAACCTCAGGGTCTAAGAAGCCTGCTGCCCCCTGGGCCCCTGAAATAACCTTGGAAGATAAGCCAGTTATGGCCAATGATAGCGCCGAGGATATCAATGTCGGCGTTGCGCTTAGTACTGCTCTGCTTCTGCCAGGGGATCTGGAGCGAAACGCCGGCTTCAGCGAGTACGAAAACTATGCCCTAATGCTTCAGCACTCCGTTTAGGTAAATGTCTTCTATTTGGTAATTTTCTTCTTTCCTTCCCTTTATTTCATACTTTGAATATTCTCTAATACCTCTGTTTTCTTTCAGGCCATCCAGCATGCCCACTCTTTCTCAATGCAGTCTTTCGAGAATCGGGAGAGGCTTGTTGAGATGAAGAGGGAGTTCTCTTCCCTCCAAAAGACTAACAAAGGTCTTCAATCAAAGATGAAAAAATTAGAGGACCAAGCCGAGGTTGCAATCAAAGCTCAGACCAATGCCGAAGAGAAGGCTGAGGCTGTTGAGGCTATCAGAAAAGTGGCTGAGTCTCAGAAGAGAGAAGCCGAGGAAAAAATGGTCCAAGCCGAAAAGGAGCTTCAGGAGGCACTGGCCACCAAAGAAGCCAAAATAAAAGATGCCGACGAGAAGGCGTATGCCCAAGGCCTGGCCGATGTCACAGATGCCTATGAACAACAGGTGAAGGAGGCATGCAACAAGGGTTTCACCCTTGGTTGGATGTCCCTTCTTAAGAAACTCAATGTCCCAGAGGACTCACCACTGAAGAAAGCTGATGCCATTCCTCTTCCATTCCCTCCAGCTCAACCCCCAAGTCAAGATGTCGGCAAATCTGAGTCTGAGGATGGTGATGAGGAAGAGGATGAGGCTTTGGTAAGAAAATCCAAAGATGCTGATGGGGCCAAGTCCCCTCTTCAGAATGAACAAGTCTTAGACTTGACTTAGGATGAAGAAGGCGATGAGGTTAATAAAGATGCTGCTTATGAGAAGGAATCAGCCGATGCCACCCTTGCTGATAAGAACCTTGAAGACACTCTTGCAGAAATTGACACCGAGGTCGCGACGGATAAGGCTGCTGAGATGCCCTCTCAACAATCATCAGATCTTCAAATTCAACCAACTGGTGGAAAGGAGTCTTAGCTTCATGTTTTTCTTTTGCTTACTTGTATTTTGTTTCTTCTTTATCTTTTAGAACAATGTAAGCTTTTTGTATGGCCGATGTGCCCTTTTCTCGGTGAATGTTAATACAACTTTTCTTTTCTAAGTGCTTGCACCCTTGTCTTCTCTTTATTGCTTGTGCATCATTCTATACTTAGAATATTTTGCATGTCTTATGTACTCTTCCTTCTTTGTGCAATCTTCTCGGGGTGACACACCTCGGTTATGCCACCTGACGATTTACCTCGGCAAGTACTTATCCTGCAAGTTGCTTATAAATTTCAACAAGGATAAACATATACTGGTTTAATCTCAACTTTGTAAGTATTTCTTAAGTTTTAACAAGTGCTAAACAATGAACTACTTGTAAATTGGTACAAATTTCAACAAGCGTTAAGCATTACTTTGGTTTAACTTCAACTTGTAAATTGCTACAAATTTCAACATGTGAAGATAAACAATAATCTCGGCTTAATTTCAACTTTAAATTGCTACAAATTTCAACAAGCGTTAAGCATTACTTTGGTTTAACTTCAACTTGTAAATTGCTACAAATTTCAACAAGTGAAGATAAACAATAATCTCGGCTTAACTTCAACTTGTAAATTGCTACAAATTTCAACAAGTGAAGATAAACAATTTTGTCTTCTCTCTGCCCTTAATGTAAACCTGAGTTCCACTTGGGTTCTCATTATTCAGAAACAACATTATGCATCTTTTATCAATTCACAAGTCTTAGAGAATTCTGCTAAGATTTTATTGATGACGTTGGCAAAAAATAACAAGAAACATCTAATGATAGAAAAATTTCAAATTACAAGTGTTCCAGGGTCTTGGCAATGCTTTGCCCTCATTATCTTCAAGCCGGTATGCTCCATTGCCCAATACCGAAGTAATTATATAGGGTTCTTCCCAGTTTGGGCTAAGCTTGCCCTCTCTAGGATCCTTCTTGTTGCCAACAACTTTTCTTAGGACTAGGTCGCCAACTTGAAAATCCCTTAGATTGACTTTCTTATTGTAAGCTCTAGCAAGCTGCTGCTGGTATGTTGCGAGCTGAATTGCAGCTTTCTCTCTTCTTTCTTCTAAGAGATCTAGATCTCGGGTTAGAAGTATATCATTAGTCCCATTCTCTACTCCCTGGATTCTGATCCCTGGGATGCTGATCTCCAGTGGGATGACTGCTTCTGTGCCGTAAGCCATGGCAAAGGGGGTTTCCCCTGTTGATCTTCTCGGCGTAGTCCGATATGCCCAGAGTACATTGAGCAACTCGTCTACCCACTTTCCTTTTGCTGCCTGCAGCCTCTTCTTTATCCCACCCAAAATTACTTTGTTGGATGCTTCTACTTGCCCATTGCTTTGGGGAAAACTTGGTGTTGAAAAGTAATTCTTTATCTTGAATTTCACACAGAAGTTCTTAATGAGTTTGCTGTCAAACTGCGTTCCGTTATCGGCAACTATTGCTCTTGGAATGCCAAATCTGGTGATGATGTTTCTCCATATGAAGTTCTTGACGTCCACATCTCAGATTTTGGCAAGAGGTTCTACTTCTATCCACTTCGTGAAGTAATCTGTTGCTACCAGCAAGTACTTCCTTTGCCCAGTTGCTTGGGGCAACTGCCCAACGAGATCCATGCCCCATTGGGCAAATGGCCATGGAGTGGACACAGGGTTCAGGTCAGCAGCTGGCTGGTATATTAAAGGTGCGAACCTTTGGCATTGTTCACACTTCTTCACGTAGGCTTCTGCATCTTTTTGCATGTAAGGCCACCAATACCCCTGGGTAATGGCCCTATGAGCTAGTGATCTGCCCCCAGCGTAGCTTCCACAAATCCCTTCATGAATTTCATATAAAAAATCTTCAACCTGCAAAGGGTGTACGCACCTTAAAAGGGGTCCAGTGAAGGACCTTCTATAGAGATGTCCGTCCGCTGTCAGATTGAATCTTGTCGACTTCAATCTGACCTTGTGTGCTTCCTTATGGTCTTCTGGCAGCTTTCCCTCTTTTAAGAATGCAACAATTGCATCCATCCAGCTTGGTCCCAAGTCCACACACATTGCTTCTTGCTCTGTGATCGGTGGTTCTGTGCTCGGGCCCGACAAATAGTCAATCATTATTGTCCTTGTTATTTTAGTTTGTATTGAACTTGCCAAGTTGGCCAATACGTCGGCGTGGCTGTTATCATCTCAGCTAACTTGAAGAAGTCGGCAATTACGAAACACGGCTGCCAACCTGATGACTTCCTTTGCGTATGCCGACATTCTCTCATCTCGGGTTGCAAACTCTCATATTGTCTGATTTACTATAAGTTATGAATCACAAAAAATTATTACCTCATTTGCTTCTGCTGCCACTGCCAGCTTTAGTCCTGCAATCAATGCTTCATATTCTGCCTCATTGTTCGAGGCCTTGAACCCTAATCGAATGGACTGTTCTAATATCTCCCCATCTGGAGATATTAACACTACTCCTGCTCCTGCTCCTTGCCGGTTTGAGCTTCCATCGACAAACAAGCGAAAGGAGTCGCCGATGTAAATGCTGCAGGGTTTGAGTTTTTCCTTTCTTTGTTCTTTTGTCTTTGGCTGGGCCTCTCCTTGTCTGCTTGGACATCGTTCATCTTGGCTCAACGGAGCCCGATGTTCGATGGATTCTGGCGTGAATTCGGCCACGAAGTCGACCAAAACTTGGCCCTTAATTGCTGCTCTTAGCCTGAACTCCAGGTCATACTGTCCCAAGGCCACTACCCATCTTGCTATTCTTCTAGTTAAGTCTCCTTGTTGTAACAAGGACTTCAGTGGGTGCTCTGTTAGCACTATAATCTTGTGCGCTTGAAAGTAATGGTTCAGCTTCTTTGAAGCCATTACTAAGGCCAACATTAATTTCTCTAGTGCTAGGTACCTTGTTTCTGCATCGGTCAAGGTTTTGCTTACATAATAAACAGCCTTTTGCTCCCCTTTTTCCTCTCGGATTAGCACTGCACTTACTGCGTGTTCTGAAACTGCTAAATGCAAAAACAGTTCTTCCCCAGGTTCAGGTGTTGAGAGGACTGGAGCCGAGGTCAGATATTTCTTTAGGTCGGTCAAAGCGGCCTCATATTCCTCAGTCCATAGGAAGTCCGTGGCCTTCTTCACCAGGTTGAAGAAAGGTTTACATTTGTTTGACTTCGGCTTATGAACCTGTTTAGGGCCGCGGCCCTTCCAGTAAGCATCTGAACCTGTTTTGCCGACGTCGGGCTTTTCAGCTCTAGGATGGCCTTGATTTGATCTGGGCTGGCCTCGATGCCCCTTCTGGTTACCAGGTACCCCAAAAACTTACCTGATCCAACTCCAAATGCGCACTTCGATGCGTTGAGTCGGAGCCGGTATGTTTTGACTATATCAAAGACTTCTTTTAGGTCGGCAAGATGACCCTTAGGTTCCTTGGTCTTCACGACCATGTCATCGATGTAGACCTCTACTGTTTGGCCAATCAGGTGTTTGAACATCTTGGTTACCAACCTTTGGTAAGATGCTCCTTCATTTTTCAACCCGAAAGGCTTTACCTTGTAACAGTACAGCCCTTTCAGGGTGATAAACGCTGTCTTCTCCTCATTTGGGGGTTACATGGCTATCTGGTGGTATCCCCTGTAAGCATCCAGGAAGCTCATCCTTCTATGTCCAGATGTGGCGTCTACCAACTGGTCAATCTTGGGTAAAGGAAAGCTGTCTTTGGGACAAGCTTTGTTCAGGCTTGTAAAATCTACGTAGACCCTCCATTTACCGTTCTTCTTCTTCACCACTAGTATGTTGGATACCCATGTCGAGTAGTGAACTTCTCGGATGGCCTTGGCCTCCAGAAGTCTGTCTACTTCTTCCTCTACTGCTTCAACGTGTATCAACGTCGGTCTTCTGGCTCGTTGAATTACAGGTTTTGCCGACCTGTCGACATTCAGTTTGTGGTATGTGACCACGGGGTCAATGCCAGGCATTTCGTAAGGTGTCCGAGCGAACACCTCAATCTTGGCTCTTAGAAAAGCTTCCAACTCTTTTTCCTCTTCTTTGGCTAAGCCCGAGCCGAGAAGAAAGAAGCGTTCTTCATCCCCATCCTGAACGAGGATTTTCTTCAGTGCCTCTTCGCTCTTCTCAGCTGGCTCCTTGCCGACGTCTTCTAGGACTTCTACGTCATTATCTTCAATTTCTGCCTTTTTTGGCTCTCGAATGTTGCAGGTGGATTTCATTGCTGCCATGGAGCAATTCTTTGCCTGTAGTTGATCTCCTCTGACTTCTTCAATCCCATGCTCTGTTGGGAACCATAGTAGTTGGTGCAACGTTGAGGGAACTACCCCCTTTGCATGCAACCATGGCCTTCCCAAGATGATGTTGTATGACGAGGGCGTGTCAATCACCATGAATTCTATCCTGATCTTCTTAGTGCCGGCTTGTACTTCCAAGCTTGATGCGCCCAGTGGCCACGTCGGCGTTCCATTGAAGCCGACCATTGGGCCATTGGATTGCTCCAAGTCATCAGCATGAAGGCCCACCTCCTTGTAACATCTAACATACATGATGTCACAAGAGCTGCCTTGATCAATTAGGATGCGTTTCACTTGGCACTCTCCAACCTGGAGGGATACTACCAATGCATCATTATATGGATGCTGGACCATCTCTAGGTCGGCTTCAGTAAAGGCTATCGTCGGTCCCTGGCATTCTTCAGGCTGAGGTCTTTTATGTCCGACCTGGTTCACGTGCTGTAGGTGTTTTACCTTCTGGGTTTCCCCTCGTATGTCATTTTCGTTCACCTTTGAGTGAATTACATTAACCACCTGTGGTCCTCCTGCCTGTGGTTGCTGTGCTGGGGGAGGCAGAGCTGCTGGTGCTTGAGGCAATCTTGCCTGTTCTTCCCTTGTCCTGGCCTCATCGACAAGGTCCCTCAGAAGGCCTTGTCTCACCAAGTCTTCTAAGTGTGCTTTTAGGGCTATGCAACCCTGAGCTGGGTGCCCTTCTTCATTGTGGTAAGCACAACGCCTACCGACGTTTCTTCCCATAAATTCCCCTGGTGCTCTTGCCGGTGCTCTGAAATAGGGTTGGTTTCGTATTTGATCCAGGACTTTGTGGATCGGGATTCGGAACACAGTCGTCACTGCCTGTTTAGCCTTCAATTTTGTTTCGGGTTTGATCGATCCATTGTTACCTCGGCCTCGTTTCGGCGAGCCGTTTCCTTTCTCCTGCTTTGTCTCTTTATTTCCCGACGTATCCTCCTCGGCTTTGGCGTACTTCTCGATTCTCGCCATGAGTTCTTCTATACTTTTTGGCAATGTCTTTGCCAAAAACTTCCGTAGTGGGCAGTTATCTTTCAGGCCATTCTTGAAAGACACGACCGCCACCTCTTGGTTGCATTCGGGTATTCGATTGAACACCTCGTAGTACCTTTTTGCGTAGGCCCTAAGGCCTTCATCCTTGGTGATTTTTAAAGCCATTAGTGCATCAACCCTCAAGGGCTGCAGTTTGTTCGTCACAAACCTGGCTACAAACATCTCGGCCAGGCCTTCCCAAGTCTTTACGCTTCCCTTCAGTAGTTTATGGAACCAATCTGATGCAATCTCCCCAAAGGATGAGGGGAATACTTTGCAAAGCAACGGCTCATTCCCGCTATATAATGCCATTGAATTCAGGTATAGTCCAACGTGAAAGTTGGGATCTGACTTACTATCATATATTTGGAACCTCGGCATACTGAATCTCTTTGGTGCTTCAAATTTGTCCAGTTCCACCGAGAATGGTGTCCTCGGCTTAACCGGGGAAGTTACCTCGGCTTCAGCATTCTGTTGCTTCCTCTTGAGGTAATCTCTCAAGTCTTCTTTACTCCTCTCTAGAGCTCGGCTATCTTTGAACTTCAATCTTTTCAGCATACTACTTTCGGCCTCGTGGTGGGCCCATTTTGATATTTCTCCATGGGTTGTGTCAAAGCAGAGTGCCTGCCCTTGAACATGCCGATGTTCTTTGGGCTCTAGGTCCTTCGTGTGATACGTCCTTCGGAACTCCTCTCGTCCGACTTCCCTGAGAGGTCGGTGAGAGTGCCTGCCGCTCCTGGTATGCTGAGAGACATCGGGGATTGTTTTCCTTTCTTCCTTCTGGGTATTAGCTGCTGGAATCGGCGTGTCCTGCAGTGGGTACGGTGGCTGCATGACATTATTTTGCATCATGAAGTTGACGACCGGCTACAGGTCTACCAACTTGTTTGCCAATTCTTTTACTTCTTCATCCCTCCGCAGACACCTATCCCTCCATACCTAGAGGTTATCTTCGTTATAGTACCTGCTTTGGTCTGTCTTCTTCAAAGTGTCGCCTTCCTGGCCGACGTCTTTCTCTCCGTGGCCCTGGTCACAAGTTTCTACATTGTGGTTGTCTCCTTCGATATCAAGGTCGATAGGTCTACCACTCCCAGCAAGAGTGTCGTCCCCAATTTGCTCCTTCTGTCTGTTACTGGCCATCTATTCTTCTTCTTTCCCACAGACGACGCCAAATTGTGTGAGTGATTTTCTGATCACACTGCCCATTTAGTAATCAGCTAGAGAGCACCGGCAGAATAGATGGCTTCAGCTAACCTGTAACAGAAAGAGAAGGCTTCGGCGGTGGTTCTTTCACCTGGGGGCACTCCGACGATCAAGTCAGTATATTTCTCAAAGATAATCAAGTGCTAAACTTACTGCTCAAAGCATAAATTGCGTACCTTAGACCTACGGGGGTGCCTTTCTTTTATAGTTACCTCAATCCTAATCCCAATAGAAGCCTGACTTCTATGGATTCCTGTTCAGTACTTACTTTGGACTCTTTAAGAGATAAAGATAAACTCCCTAAGAGTTTTATCCTTATCTTGGCTAAGTCCCCTCTTTATTCTAGGACTCTTGTCCCTTATCCGTTTATCTCGGATTCTGATATCTTCGGAGATAACCTCGGCAACGCCGAGATAACATCGGCACAATGACCAGGACACGTGGCACCTCGGCTAACACATCGACATCACCTTGCCACGTGTTGGTACTCATAAAATATATATCCCCACATATATATATATATATATATATATATATGATAAGGTAGAAGAACATTCTTAAAACTTAAAAGCAAGGTTGTTTACGTGTGTAAGTAACATTATCTTTTTCAAAATGAAGGCTTTAAAGAGAGAGTAATATGCTTTGCTTGCTTTGTTTGAGCAAAAAAAGCAAATATGATCATACATAGGGGTGTTTATTTGGATTTTTTTGAGCTAACTTATAACTTCTAACTTTAGAAAAGCTATTTTGGACTATTTAGTTAAACTTATTTCAAATAGTTTCTGACTCTAATAACTTATTTTAACTCAAAAAAACTGATTATAAGAAACTGCTCACCCGTTACTTCTGATTATCAGGTTCTGCTGTGGATATGTTAATTTATGATTATACTCTTAGATTTTTTTTTATTTTTTTAAAAATAGAAAAAGACCCAAATGGACTATAGATTATTATTATTTTTTTTATGAGAAATGTAGACAAAAAATAAAAGTTAATTGAAAAAATTATTTCACAACTTATTTAACAAACACTACTCAGCAACTTAAAACTATAATCCAATAGTTACACCAAACAGATTAACAGCTTCTAATTAAAGTCGTAATTTATAATCTATTAAGTTATAATTTATAATCTATTTTAACAGTTACACCAAACGGGGCCATAAAGTTGTAGGGACAATTATAGTACAATAGTTATTTATTCTTAGAGAGACTACTGTCTTTGTTTTTTTTGTTTTTTTGTTTTTTTTTTCTATTAAAGAACTACTTTGCTACAAGTTTTTGGATTTGTTTGTAATAGAACCAGCACAGCTTAAAATAATAATAAATTTGCTCATGCTTGAAAATACTTTAATTTTTTTTTAAACATGCAATATACCAGGCAACTTCCAAGATATATCAATGTTCTAAACAAATCAAGTATAAAACTATTTTTACATTTTTATAACTACCAAACAATGTTGAAATTAATTGCTGTAATTTTCTCTATGTTAGAGATTATGGCTCCCTTTGTTTCAAAAGGAAAATATTTTTGAGGGAATTCTATTATTTGGTTGGCCCAAAAAGTAAAAGTTCGCATGTCATTTTTTCTCATCTCGGTCAGCTCTTTATCAATTTCAATCGTTGTCATATTTTATTTTTTATATTTTTAAAAAAAATTAATTTCTAAAAATTTTGTCAATTAATAAACATAGAAAATTAAAAAAAAATACATATTTTTGTTTAAAATTATTTTAAATAAAAAATATTTTATATCAAAATAAACGAATCCATATGTTATTTTCTATTAAAGGGGTTGACGTATGGGAGGTCCAATAATGAAAATATTGTATATAGCTTGATAAAATTACAAAGAATGCAAGCAAATAAAAATGGTGTTGCATATGATGCACTTTCTCTACCACAAAAAGAAATAAAAGCCAAAAATAAATAAATAAATAAATAAATAAAGAGAGAGAATACTGCCAATGCATCATCTTTGTGGCTTTGGCTTCTAATTTAAGATTTCTTTATTTTTTTATTTTTTGTTTTTTAAGTACAAGTAGAAATATATGCATCATTTTTTGAACTGAAAAGCTCTAACATCCTCCTCAACATCTGCAGTCTCACCTCCTCTTTTTTATCTTTTTTTTTTCTTTTTTCTTTTTTCTTTTTTCTCTTTTTTCTTTTATCATTTTTGGATTTAGGGAACCCAACCCATCACCTATATTTTTTGTCCAATTCAATAATGATAATATTATCAATAATACAATGAAAGGATAATATTGTCCCTCAATGTGCAAGTGTTCTTCATTTAGAGGGTATTCATTTTTATTGTGGGACATATTTTGTGAATGACAGCACGTGGCCAATGTCAGCTAGAGTGACATGTGGCTTGGTCATGTGCGAAATGATCTTGGCTAGGCCGATGTTATCTTTGGAGATATCGAAATCGAGATGAGCGGATAAGGGACAAGAGTCCTAGAATGGGGGATGACCTCAATCTGGATATAGATAAAACTCTTAGGGAGTTTATCTCTATCTAACTGGGAGTCCAAGATGAGCATTGAGAAAAAGTTCATTGAAGTGCGGCTTTTACAGGGATCAGGTCAGTATTGGCTATAAAAACAGGACACTATCGTGGGTCTAAGGTATGCTTTCTATGCTTTGTCTAATGAGTTAAGCACTATTGGCTATCTTTGAGAGATAATTACTGACTTGATCATCGGAGTGCCCTCGGGTGGACGAACCACCACCGGATTCTTATCTTTCTGTAACAGTTTGTTCGGGCTTAATCTATTCTGCCGGTGCTCTCTTGCTGAGTTTCCCTGTTTGGTTGTGTGGTCAAAAATCAACACCGACAATTTGGCACCGTCTGTGGGTACGTAAGGAGAGTAGATGGCCAACGACAGACCGAAAGAGAAGATTGGGGATGATATCCTTAGTGGGAGTAATAAACATGCTGATCCTAACATGGAAAAGGAGAACCCTAATGAAAGACCACGGGATCAGAATCCTGGAGAGAAAGACGACGGCCAAGAGGGAGACCTACCGAAGAAAGCAGGCCGAGACGAGTACTATAACGAAAGCGACCTCCAAGTATGGAAAGATAGATGCCTGAGGAAGGACGGCGAGATGAAAAGATTGACAAACAAGTTGGCAAACCTACAGTTGGTTGTTAACTTCATGATGCAGAACAACGTCATGCAACCACTGTTTCCATTGAAGGACACGCCAATTCCAGCGGCCAAGAACGATGCCTAGAAAGGGGGGTAGAAAGCAGTCCCAGCGGCGCCTCAGCATGACAGCACGAAGGAGCATTCGTATCAGCCTTCTAGGGAAGTCGGGCAAGGAGAGCCAGTAAGAGAAGAGTCTCAGAAGACACCTCGTACAAAAGGAACCTATGTCAGGGAACATCGGCATGTTTAGGGAAAAGAACTTTGTTTTAACATGGCGAATTAAGAGAAGTCCAAGAGGACTCATAACGACGCCGGGAGCAGCGTACCAAAAAGGTTGAAATCTATTGACAGCCGAGCTCCTCGTCGGACCAAAAAGGATTTGAGGGACTACCTCTAGAGGAAACGGCAGAATGCTGAGGTCACATCTCTGGTCAAGCCGAGAACACCATTCTCAATGGAGTTGGATAAATTTGAGGCCCTAAAAAGGTTCCATATGCCGAGGTTTCAGATATACGACAGTAAGTCCAATCCAAACTTTCACGTGGGCTTATATTTGAATTTAATGGCACTGTATACCAGGAACGAACCGTTACTCTGCAAGGTGTTCCCCTCATCCTTTGGGAAAATTTCATCGGATTGGTTTCACAAGTTGCCGAAAGGAACTGTGAAGAGTTAGGAAGGCCTAGCCGAGATGTTTGTGGCCGGGTTTGTTACAAACAAATTGTAGCCGTTGATGGTAGACTCCCTAATGGCTCTGAAAATTTGCGAGGATGAAAGTCTTAGGGCTTACGCCAAAAGGTATTACGAGGTATTCAACCGAATACTAGGATGCAACCAGGAGTTAGCGGTCGTGTCTTTTAAGAATGGCCTAGAGGATGACTGCATGTTCTGAAAGTCACTAGCAAAGACTTTGCCAAAAAGTATGGAGGAGCTTATGGCAAGGATTGAGAAATATGCCAGAGCAGAGGAGGATACACCAGGAGCAAAGGCACCAAAGCAGGAAAAGAGAAATGGCTCGCCGAAGCAAGGCTGAGGTAATATTAGATATAACAAGCAAAAGATAGGACTAAGGGCTGCTATCACAACCCAAACCCGCCCCTATGGGTTTAGCACCGTAACCGGCCAGTAATCCGTGATTACCGAAGGCCTGCTTAACAGTAAAGACAGTAATACAGAGAACAGGGGCTGGCGGAAGCCAAAACAGTAATAGAAGATGTCCAATGAGCTGTGACAGTCTGTATGCAAAAAGACTTTTTCGAAACATTTTCACATTCATAAGCAAAACATATATACACCATATGTACAACATTCAGAGTACAGCACAAGTCTTAAACAGTATTACAAAACAGAGACGGAAGGGTGAAACTGAGACACCCTAAAACAGCCTTAGCTCGGTCAGACTTGGAACCTCGAGGTGAGGCACAACGGATGGCTTGGCAAAAAGGGAGTTAACCCGACGCTCCTAGCATCGATCCGGTGCCTGGACACCGACATATATATATATATATATATATAAACAGTGAGCTAAAGCCCAGCGAATAACAACTATGTAAAGAGGTTAAGAATGAATGTCCTTTCAGTCATTAAACAGTCATATCAGTCATTTAGAAACCATAGCAGTTATACGTGGTACATCCATTAGCAAAACAGTACAGTAGGTCTTAACAGACCGAACAGTAAGTTGATGGCCATTATAACAGTAAACAGTAGTGGTTCCAACATGGGAACCGACAGAGATCTCTGTGACAGTAGCAGTAATAGTACAGTAACAGTAAATTGCTATGGATGTCACGGATACAGTTTACAAATAGGACAAACATTCATTCATTAAACAATAACGTTTCAGTAAACAGAATAGTTGATCATTCAGAAAATATTCATAATTGAACATATCTTTACAACATTGTTACTCACAGAGCACTGGGCTATAAGCAACTAATGAGCGTCCTCAAATGACAACCCTACACAGTTACAGAACGAACACACACTAAGTTACACACTTGGGAATCAATGACTTAGTTCCTATCTTGACTCGGTGTGGTTCTACATTAGGATGGAATGAGGATGCAAAGATGTACTTTAAAACATTTTTCAAAATTTTCAGAAAACAGGAGTCTCGCTTGAACGTGGCTTTCTTCGCTCGAGCGAGCTTGTCAAAACAGTGGGGTCGCTCAAGCGTGGACTTCCTTGCTCGAGCGGTCTGTAAAAATGCAAAAAGTGCTGGATGTTGAAAATTTCCGCTCAACGCTTGCTCGAGCATAAGACATAGTCCTCGCTCGAGCGTAGGTTCCCTCGCTTGAGCGTGCGTCTGCGTGCACCAAAAACCTGAGAGCTTGCAATTTACGCTCGAGCCAACATTCCTTCGCTCGAGCAGAGCTCTGAACAAAAGACGGTCGCTCGAGCGTGGAAGCCAAAATCTAGAATTTCCAGATTTGCCTCTCAAGCTCAAACCAAGCATTCAACACCTCAAAACTCAACCTCTTGGGCCTATTTCTGGAAAACACTTGGAAACCAACAATATAACATGTTTTGAAGATCAATTTGTAAAATCAAAGCCCAAGGGTGAGTCAATTGGACACCATTTTCAAATAAACTTCAAGAACAAAGCTCAAACATAACATGCATGTATGCAATTGAATTCAAAGCTTCAAATACATGATCAAATGCAAGTTTTAGCTCAAGAACATGGTGAATTCATGGACTATAACAAAAATGTGGACATGCATGTGGAAATTCATAAAGAACAACCTCAAATTGCAAGGATATATACATGCATGCATGAATTAAGCCTCAATTTCAACTCTTTACTTTAATTCTTGACTTAGATCACCAAATTTCCATGAATCATGAAAGAAATGACTTCAATTCAAAAACAAGAAGGTAAATATCCTACCTTAGGTCTTCAATTTTAGGTATAAATGCTTAATTATGAAATCAACCTTCAAATCTTCCAAGTTTCCAAGAAAAACTCTTGATGAAACCAGTTTTCCTCTACTCTCCCTTTTTCTCACGGTTTTCCTCTAGAAAATGATGAAGAATGATGCAACGAAGCTCTAAACAATGTTTTTGACAAAGTGGCCCACTAATATGGCAATTTGGTAATTAACCCAAACTAGTGTAACTTAACTTTATTTAATCTAATTTAATCATTCCAAGTCAATTTCAAATTAAATCTACCATAAAATCACATAAATTCTAATTAACATATAACACTAATCAATTTCAGATTCGGCTGCCGATAAGGCTTTCAATTTGCAGTTCAAAGATAAAACATGAACAGATCAATCAATTGATAAACAGATAGAAATGTAATCAAACAACATACTCGTGCAATCAGTTTAGGATTTCATCCTAATAAGTTACTTATCATGTTCAGTCACAATTTAGCCGTAATCAGAGGTGAGGGTTGTCACAGTCTCCCCTCCTTAAAATGAGTTTGGTCCTCCAAACTCGGATTACCTTCATTCTGGAAGAACACTAGATTCAGTGGGAACAGTTCAGAATATCTCTTCAACATATCATCTTCTCTTTCCCAAGTGGCATAAGTGCCACCGTGGTTTTGCCAATCTACTTTCACTAGCGGGATTTCTTTGTTTCTCAACTTCTTGATTCGTCGGTTTACAACCTGAATAGGTCGTTCTTCATAAGTGTAGTCATCACTTAGCACTACACGGGTAGGCTCAATCACGTGGAAGGTATCCCGAAAATAGTCTCTCAACATTGAAATATGGAAGACATTATGCATATGGTCCATTTCAGGAGGAAACGCTACTTGATACGCCACCGGATTAATCTTCTCAATGATTTCATACGGTCCGACATATCTCGGCGCTAGCTTACCCTTGACTCCAAAACAAGTCTGCCCTTTCATTGGTGTCACTTTAACAAAAACATGATCACCTACTTCATATTCCCTGTCTCGCCTTCGGACATCCACATAACTTTTCTGTCGTCTTTGTGCGGTTTTCAATCTTTGTTGAATCAGTTTCACATTTTTAGTGGTTTCTTGTACAATCTCAGGCCCAAGCAAAGGCCCATCTCCAACTTCTGCCCAGCAAATAGGAGAACTACATTTCCTGCCATATAAAGCCTCGAAAAGTGCCATACCAATACTCGAGTGAAAGCTATTATTGTAGGCAAATTCAGCTAAAGGTAGATGACTTTCCCAATTTCCCTGGAAATCAAGAACCCACATCCACAGTAAATCTTTCAGAGTTTGGATGGTTCTTTCTGACTGGCTATCTGTCTGAGGATGGTATGCACTACTCAGTCTCAGTTCAGTACCAATGCAGTTTGCAGACTTTGCCAAAATCTCGATGTGAACTTCGAGTCCTTGTCAGAAACAATAGATACAGGCATTCCATGCAATCTAACAATCTCGTCAATATAAATTATAGCCAATTTGTCCGTATTGTAAATTGTTTTGACAGGTAAGAAGTGAGAAGATTTAGTCAATCTATCAACAATAACCCAAATTGAGTCCATACCTTTACTGGAGCAGGGTAAACCAACAATGAAATCCATAGTGATATGTTCCCATTTCCACTCCGGTATTTGTAAGGGCTGAAGTAAGCCTGCGGGTTGTTGATGTTCAGCTTTAACTTGTTGGCAATGAAGACATTTTGATACAAAGTCAGCAATCTCTTTCTTCATTCCCGGCCACCAGAAATTCAGTTTCAAGTCTTGGTACATTTTCGTATTTCCTGGATGGATAGACAGTTTCGAATTGTGGCCCTCTTGCCGAATTCGTCTTTTCAATTCAGAATCATTCGGTACACACAACCTTCCTTGGAATTTCAACACATTGTTCTCAAATTTAACGTCCGGCCTCAGTTTTTTCAAAAAGTCATCCTATTGTTGTTTCTCTTTAATCTCCTCAATCAGTGTCGGTTGAATAGAAATAGCAGCTAAGGTTCCGCCTTGTTCGCGCAAAACAATCTCAACTTCAAATTTTTCAAGGTCACATAGTAATTCTTTCTGCCCGGTGAGTAAACAGGCTAAATTTCCAACTGATTTCCGACTCAGTGCATCGACAACGGTGTTAGCTTTCCCCAGATGGTACAAAATTTGCAAGTCATAATCTTTTATCAGTTCTAACCATCTCCGCTACCTCATGTTCAATTCTTTCTGTGTGATGAAGTATTTCAAACTCTTGTGGTTTGTATACACCTCACATGTTGCCCCATAAAGGCAGTGACGCCATATTTTCAATGCAAATACCACTACACAAGTTCTAAGCCATGGGTCGGGTAGTTCTTTTCATGCAGTCTTAGTTATCGGGAAGCATATGCAACAACTTTACCATTCTGCATCAAAACACATCCCAAACCCTTATAAGAAGCATCACTACATACTGTAAATCCATCCGTACCTGAGGGTAAGGTGAGAATCAATGCAGTCACAAGTCAAGTTTTTAACTCTTGAAAAGCTAATTCTCTCTGGTCCGTCCAGTCAAATGATATCCCTTTTTGAATCAACTGAGTCAACGGTAGGACAATTTTGGAGAAGTCCTTCACAAATGTTCTGTAGTATCCGGCTAAGCCTAGGAAGCTTCGAACTTCAGTAACATTGGTCGGTCTAGGCCAAGTCACCACTGCTTCAATTTTCTGTGGGTCAACTGAATGCCATCTTTACTAATCACATGTCCCAAAAACGTCACGTTGTCAAGTCAAAATTCACATTTAGTCAGTTTTGCATAGAGTTTCTGTTCTCTTAAGGTCTGTAAGGCAATGTTCAAATGATGTTCGTGCTCTTCCATGCTTTTGGAATAAATCAGAATTTCATCTATGAAAACAACTACAAATTCATCGAGGAACGGTTTAAAAATTCTGTTCATAAGATCCATAAATGCGGCAGGTACATTAGTAACTCCGAAAGGCATAACAAAGAATTCGTAATGTCCATACCTCGTTTGAAAGGCAGTCTTTTCAATGTTCTCTAGTTTGACTTTCAACTGGTGGTATCCGGATGTAAGGTCAATTTTAGAGAAAACCTGGGCACCTTGTAACTGGTCAAACAAATCATCAATTCGAGGCAATGGATATTTGTTTTTCACTGTTACCTTGTTCAGTTCACGGTAGTCAATGCAAGTCTCAATGAGTCGTCTTTCTTTTTTACAAACAAAACTGGAGCGCCCCATGGTGAAGTACTAGGCCTGATGAACTTCTTATCCAATAGTTCCTGCAGCTGAATTTTTAATTCTTTCAATTCGGTAGGTGTCATTCTGTACGGAGCTTTGGAAACTGGCTGTGTACCAGGAATCACATCAATGGTGAACTCAATGTCCCTGTCAATCAAATCCCCTGGCAAATCATCTGGAAAAATATCTGGGAATTTTCTGACTATAGGGATACTGTCCACATTAGCTTTAGCATCAGTAGGTACAGTCAATATACCACATAGATACCCTTTATATCCCTTCTTAATCAGTTTAAAAGCTTTCATAGACGAAATCAGATATGGGGGAGACACTACACCAACTCCGTTAAATACAAATTCAAGCAATTCAGGTGGACGGAAAACAACTTGTTTTGTTACATAGTCTATGGTAGAATGATATTTTGTTAACCAGTCCATTCCCAATATTACATCAAAATGGTCGATGTTCAAAGGCAGTAAATCAATATACAAATACACATCTCCAACAATAATCTCACATGCAGGGTACATATAAGCACAAGTCATGGATCCCCCAACGGGCGAAGATACAGCTAACAAATAGTTCATGGGTTCCAATGGTCTATTCAATTTCCGTGAAAGAGCATGCGAGACATATGAATGTGTAGACCCCGAATCAATAAGAACATAAGCATTTTGAGTACAAATTGAGAGTATACCTGACACAACGGTCTCGGTATTCTGCACATCTCCTGATACAAATGCAAACACTCGGCCTTGCCTCATAGGCTCTTTCCCAGTAGCTTTGGGATTGGGTTTCGGTGGAGCAGTTGATGCTGCTGCGCTTGCTACAGCTTTACTATTGCCTTGAGAAGTGGAAGGGCAATCTTTAACCATGTGGCCTACCTTGCCACATCTGTAACAAGCACCATAAATTTTATAACAAACCCTTTTATGTCTTTTCCCATATTCGGAGCAGGGTGGTATGGAATTGTTTCCCTGGCTGGAACTGGTTGTTGACCCTGTATTTTGCTTCTTGTTCAGTGAGTTATTTTGGCCTTTCTTAAACTTAAAACCCCGTCTCTTACCACGCCATTCAGACGCTGGTGTTTCAGTCTGTTTCAATGCTTCGGTATTTGACTCGGCCATTATTGCTCGGTCAAGAACATCTACATATTTCAGTAATTTCAGCACATTGATCCTATCAAGAATCTCTACATTAAGGCCGCCTTCAAACTTCCTGGCCTTTTTGTAATCAGTGTCCACCATGTGTGGTGCATACCTGGCGAGTTCAGTAAACTTTGATTCATACTCTGCTACTGACATGGTACCCTGCTTTAACTGCTCAAATTCAGTTACTTTACGATCCCTGACACACTGAGAAAAATATTTCTCAAAGAAGGCTCCCTTAAACTAAGCCCAAGTCATAACAGTGTCGGTGTCACGGACAAGAATCCACCACCGTCTGGCCTCTTGTTGTAAAGTAAAGGTAGCCAGCAATACCTTGTGTGCCTCAGAACACGGAAACACTTCAAACAATTTCTCGATTTCTAGAACCCATGCTTCGGCCTTTAACGGTTCAAGGCCTCCCTGAAAATATGGTGGTTTCATTTTGCTAAACTTCTGTGTTAGAGCAATTATATCCTCATTAACATTCTGTTCAGGTTGAACTGGAGGAGGTGGGGGCTGTTGGTTCTGTTGTAGCCTCAAGGCCTCAGTCAACAGTTCAACTGTTCTTTATAATCTTGTCATTCTAGCATCAGATGATTCCGTTTCATTGGCATTCCTTGCATTGTCCATTTCACTATATGCAATACAATGATAATAAACATAGGCAGTTGCATACTTAAACACCTTAGCACATTAGCACATATATTCATGTCATGGCCACACAAACTGTTTTCAATGCTCATGCAATGCCCTAATCGCTTTCTAGGACATCCTATAGCTCATTTGGACACATGTGTGTGGTATAACTTGTGGTTTGATATCGCTCTGATACCACTCTGTCATGACCCAAACCCGCCCCTATGGGTTTAGCACCGTAACCGACCAGTAATCCGTGATTACCGAAGGCCTGCTTAACAGTAAATACAGTAATACAGAGAACAGGGGTTGGCGGAAGCCAAAACAGTAATAAAAGATGTCCAATGAGCTGTGACAGTCTGTATGCAAAAAGACTTTTTCGAAACATATTCACATTCATAAGCAAAACATATATACACCATATGTACAACATTCAGAGTACAATACAAGTCTTAAACAGTATTACAAAACAGAGACGGAAGGGTGAAACAGAGACACCCTAAAACAGCCTTAGCTTGGTCAGACTTGGAATCTCGAGGTGAGGAACAATGGTTGGCTTCCCAAAAAGGGAGTTAACCCGACGCTCCTAGCATCGATCCGGTGCTTGGACACCTATATATATATATATATATAAACAGTGAGCTAAAGCCTAGTGAATAATAACTGTGTAAAGAGGTTAAGAATGAATGTCCTTTCAGTCATTAAACAGTCATATCAGTCATTTAGAAACCATAGCAGTTATATGTATTAGCAAAACAGTACAGTAGGTCACAGACCGAATAGTCAGTTGATGGCCATCATAACAGTAAACAGTAGTGGTTCCAACATGGTAACCGACAGAGATCTCTGTGACAGTAGCAGTAAGAGTATAGTAACAGTAAATTGCCATGGATGCAACGGATACAGTTTACAAATAGAACAAACATTCATTCATTAAACAATAACGTTTCAGTAAACAGAATAGTTGATCATTCAGAAAATATTCATAATTGAACATATCTTTACAACATTGTTACTCACAGAGCACTGGGCTATAAGCAGCTAATGAGCGTCCTCGAATGCCAACCCTACACAGTTACAGAACGAACACACACTAAGTTACACACTTGGGAATCAATGACTTAGTCCCTATCTTGACTCGGTGTGGTTCTACATTAGGATGGAATGAGGATGCAAAGATGTACTTTAAAGCATTTTTCAAAATTTTCAGGAAACAAGGGTCTCGCTCGAGCGTGGCTCTCTTCGCTCAAGCGAGCTTGTCAAAATAGTGGGGTCGCTCGAGCGTGGACTTCCTCGCTCAAGCGGTCTGTAAAAATGCAAAAAGTGCTAGATGTTGAAAATTTCCGCTCGACGCTCTGGAATTTCCAGATTTGAACCTCAAGCTCAAAACTCAACTTTAATGCATCAAAACTCAACCTCTTGGGCCCATTTTCTGGAAAAACACTTTAAACTCATAATATAACATGTTTTGAAGATCAATTTGTAAAATCAAAACCCAAGGATGAGTCAATTGAACACCATTTTTAAATAAACTTCAAGAACAAAGCTCAAACATAACATGCATGTATGCAATTGAATTCAAAGCTTCAAATACATGATCAAATGCAAGTTTTAGCTCAAGAACATGGTGAATTCATGGACTATAACAAAAATGTGGACATGCATGTGGAAATTCATGAAAAACAACCTCAAATTGCAAGGATATGTACATGCATACATGAATTAAGCCTCAATTTCAACTCTTTACTTTAATTCTTGACTTAGATCACCAAATTTCCATGAATCATGCAAGAAATGACTTCAATTCAAAAACAAGAAGGTAAATATCCTACCTTAGGTCTTCAATTTTAGGTATAGAAGCTCAATTATGCAATCAACCTTCAAATCTTCCAAGTTTCCAAGCAAAACTCTTGATGAAACCAATTTTCCTTTACTCTCCCTCTTTCTCACGGTTTTCCTCTAGAAAAGGATGAAGAATGATGCAACTAAGCTCTAAACAATGTTTTTGACAAAGTGGCCCACTAGTATGGCAATTTGGTAATTAACCCAAACTAATGTAACTTAACTTTATTTAATCTAATTTAATCATTCCAAATCAATTTCAAATTAAATCTACTATAAAATCACATAAATTCTAATTAACATATAACACTAATCAATTTCAGATTCGGTCGCCGATAAGGCCTTCAATTTGCAGTTCAAAGATAAAACATGAACAGATCAATCAATTGATAAACAGATAGAAATGCAATCAAACAACATACTCATGCAATCAGTTTAGGATTTCATCCTAGTCAGTTATTTATCATGTTCAGTCACAGTTTAGCAGTAATCAGAGGTGAGGGTTGTCACAGCTGCACAGGCAGTCACCATTGTGTTCCGGATCCAGGTTTATAATGTTCTAGAGAGGATCAGGAACTAGCCATATTACAGAGTGCCGAAGAGGATCCTTGGCAAATTTATAGGGAGAAGCCTGGGAAAGCACTGTGCTTACCACAATGAAGATGGACACCTGACACAGGATTGTTGAGCCCTAAAAGCGCATTTAGAAGATTTGGTAAGACATTGTCACTTAAGAGACCTAGTAGATGAGGTCAGAATGAGAGAAGAACAGACAAGGCTGCCCCAGGCACCAATAGCACCACTTTCACCAGCACTGCAACCGCAAGCAGAAGGACCTCGAGTGATCAATGTAATTCATTCGAGGGTCAATGAGAACAAGGTACGTCGAGAGACTCAGAGGGTGAAACACTTACAGCATGTGTATCGGGTCCAATAAAAGAGGCCTTAGACAGACGAGTACTAGGGACCAATGGTATCTTTTACTGAAGCAGACCTAGACATGGTGCAGCATCCACACAACGATGCTCTGGTAGTGACCCTCAAGATTAGAGAATGCCAGGTAAGGTGCATTCTAATTGACCAAGGAAGCTCTTGTGACATCATGTATGTCAGATGTTACAAGGAGCTCAACCTTCACCGAGATAATTTAGAGCAGTTTGACAGCCCGATGGTCGGGTTCAATGGAACGCCGACATGGCCTTTGGGAGCAATAAATTTAGAGGTGCAGGCAGGCACCAAGAAGATAAGCACGGAGTTCACAATAATTGACACCCCCTTCCCTTACAATGTTATCTTGGGGAGGCCATGGTTGTACGCAATGAGGGATGTTCCCTCAACATTGCAACAGCTGTTATGGTTCCCAACGGAGCACGGAATTGAGGAGGTCAGAGGGGATTAAGTGCTGGCAAAGAATTTCTCCACGGCAGCAATGAAATCCACCTACAACGTGCGAGAGCTAGAAACAGTAGAAATTGAGGACGATGACATAGAGGTCCTAGATGACGTTGGCAAAAAGTCAGCCGACAAAAGCGAGAAAGCTCTAAAGAAAATCCTGGTCCAGCTAGGAGATGAAAAACGCTTCTTCCTTCTTGACTCAGGCTTAGCCGAGGAGGAGGAAAGAGAGTTAGAGTCATCATTGCGAGCAAACATAGAGGTGTTTTCCTAGACGCCATACGAGATGTCTGTCATTAATCTTGAGGTCACTTGTCATAGACTAAATGTAGATAAGTCGGCTAAACCTGTCATTCAGCGAGCAAGGAGGCCGACGTTAGTTTATGTAGAGACAACAGAGGAGGAAGTGGACAAATTGTTGGAGGCCAGAGTCATTCGGGAAGTAAACTACCCAACTTGGTTGTCAAACACAGTTGTTGTGAAAAAGAAGAATGAGAAGTGGAGGGTCTGTGTGGACTTCACCAACCTAAATAAGGCTTGTCCTAAAGACAGTTTCCCACTCTCCAAGATTGATCAAATAGTGGATGCCACTTCAAGGCATAGAAGGATGAGCTTCCTAGACGCTTACAGGGGTACCATTAGATAACAATGTACCCCCCTGATGAGGAGAAAACTGCATTTATCACCATAAAAGGGCAGTATTGCTACAGAGTGATGCCTTTCGGATTAAAAAATGCAAGAGCAACCTACTAGAGATTGGTGACTGTGCGGGGAGCAAATATTCAGGCAAGCCCACACTCCTTTCTTCCAAGCTCCTGTCTGTCAGATCGACCTACGAGTACAACGGCGGTGAGCTACCCAGCGGTGTGTGGCTGGAAAACCCCTCTGACGATCAAGTTAGACACACACACAGGGATAGAGAGAAAGAGAGGACTGAGTTATGTTTAGTGTTTATCTCACCCAGAAAAAATGTCCCCCCAGTATGGGGGGTGCAGACATGCTTATATACCTTCTGCGCCCCAAATCTACTCCCAGTGATCTCTCGACACGTGGTGCTGCTATCCCATCTGTCAGCACATATCTTGCTGAACATCACCTAACCCAACTGCCAGCCCACTCTACTGGGAGCTCGGCAGCCGGGCTACAGCATCTCGGCTGTCAATGGCCATGCTGCACTTCACGCCCAAGTGCTCCAATAACCGAGCTCTTTTCTAGCCATGCTCGACTGCATTCCGACGAAGCCAAGCTTGAGATTGGTCATACCAGTCAACCAAAGGACTCCCTGTCGAGCTTCAGGCATGAACCTTCATGCCGAGCTATGGATGCGTGCCTTCCAACCGAGCAACGCATAAACCGTGGAACCCTTACTTGACCGGCCTCCATGCCGACAAGGTCAAGTAGCTCGGTTCCACACGCCCTTTGCCATTACCGAGCAAAAAATCACTTCTGGGTAAACCCAGGATGCCACGGCCCAACTTGTGTTTGGCCCACAAGCTGTCCGGTATTACCATGGCCCAATCCAGATCATATTTTCTCCCACTCAATTGCCTCTTAATCCCGTCCGCGCTAGCGTGACCGGGATTACCTGTTCTGACCGAGATGAACTCGTCCTCGGTTCACAATTTGCAAGAGGCAAACCGGGCTAATTTTCGCGCTCGGTTCCTTGCCGCGCTCGGTCGACGCCTCGTCTGACCTTCCTGTCTCCTCACTCTGATGTTGCATTAATGGGGGACAGGTGTAGCGTGCTGATTGGCCTCGAGCAGCTAACCGTCCCTTCTAATTCAAATTTTGGCGGCTTTTCAACCTTATATGCACGCCCAGCTTCCTTCATTCCACTCTTCTTGCCTTTCCTTTCTCTTCGACGTCCCAGAGCTCGTGCCACTCCTCCCTTGCCATTTCAGAGTTTGTGTTCGAAGAAGGAGCCATTGCCCTCTACTGGTAAGTTCTTCTAGCCCCTCTTTTGTTATTGCATTTGTTATTTCTTCACTCTAGGGCACAAAATCCATAGTTTTAGAACGTATCCCTCCCAAAACCCTCACTTGACCCTCTTATCTTCGATGTTCTTCATTTTCACTGATGAACACATGAATACACGAAGAACTGGGGCGGACCGGGCTCCAGGTCGCCTTTCGATCCCAAAATACAATAAGACCGAGCAATTTACTAGTTTGTTAAAACCTTTAGCAGAAACCGGGGTAGGCAGGGATCTTGGCCGCTCGACCGGGCTAACATCAAGTCCGCTTGAGCGGCCGAGCTCCTTGGTACACCTTCAAGACTGAGGTGGTTAGGGCTCTTTATGACCGAGCTAAAGTCAAGCTCGTTCTGCGCGACTGCGCTCACACTTACCATTGCCATCCTTTTCCTGCAGAGTCCAAGGGGACCACTGACCAAATATTGAGGCTCTCAAAGACCGAGCAGCCATCAAGACACCAGTCTGTGCCATTCCACCTCAGCCGAGCTAAACCAGCCAGCTACACATGGGGCGATTCCGCTTCCTTGTTGACACCCCGGCTGCCTTGGCCGTATTCCGGGAAGACTATGGTATCCCAGCAGATGTTCACCTAGAGCTCGCCGAGATCGAGACAACCCCTTAGAGGAGATTAGACCAGTGCCCCTTCACTGTTCTTTCCATTGTTGAAGGAGGCCTCCGCTTCCCGGTCAACCCTCTGCTGACTGAATTCCTGCACCGTACCGGGCTAGCACCCACACAAGTGTCAACCAACACCTACTGAATAATCAACGGCATTCACGAACTAAATAACCGGCTAGGGACCAACTTAGGTTTAGCCGAGATACTGCGGCAGTACACCCTTGGGCACACTGGTGATGGCCTCGCCTACTACTTAAAGATTAGGCCGGACAAAGAAAAAATAGTGATCGGTACCCCAGACAAAGACTTACACAACGATGACTTCTTTTGGGTGTCCGGCAATTATGAAACAGCCGACGTACTGGGCTGGTTTATTAGCAAGAATTTTGGCGAGACATGTAAGCCGTGCTAACTTTCCCGGTCAACTGCCTTTGTTCCATAATCTGAACTTTAACATTTTTCTTCTTTCCTTTGCAGCAATCCACGCCTTACAAGCCAACTACCACTATCCCATCGAGGAAGCCATCGGGGCCGTGCTCTGTTATCGCAACCGGGATTGCAATGAGCTGCTCGGTTACACCCCAACGTACCGGTACTCTACTCCCTACCGGAGTAAGGTCATAGACTTCCTCCGTGCTCCGTCACCTTCTCTAGACCCAACACTACCGGACGTGCCCCTAATCCGGTTAACCGAGGAAGAAAAGATGGCAAAACGAAGCCGTATCAAAAACCTCCTCACTGTAACTTCCGCCGAGATACCGAGCATCGTCACCCGCGCTCCAGCTGCTGGTCAATCAAGTGGTGTCGTGGTGGCGTTGGCATCTCCAGTCGCCGGTCAAGCCAGCCAAGAAGCCCGCTGGGTTGGGAAAAGGCCTCGCGCAGATCCCTTTGCCGAACTGGTTGAAGAGCTGACTACCGAGCAACCCATCGTCACCATAGACCCAACACCGGGCTAAGGAGATCCCGGCAACGGCCTCTGTGAACGGCGACAAAGAACATCTTCTTGCCTTTGACCTCTCCAAGGCCTTTCTCCTACCGAGCGACGTGGTCAGAAGCGACCATGTTCCAGACACCCGGCTTGTGAAGTCGGCCGTGAAGTCTATGACCAAGGTAAGAGTCTCAAACTTCTACTCAAATTTTCACAAGTGTTTGCACGATTTCCACTCTGATCCAATTTTCTTCTTGCAGGCCATCCAGAAGCAACACTTGGTCATGGAGCGCATCCATCGACTGCGGCAAAAGGCAAACGACACTGCTAGCCAAGTCCAAAGCCTTCAGACCGAGCTATTCCGAGCAAAGTCCTCTCTTCAGATTGCTAATGTTGACAACACCAAGTTGCTTAGCAAGATTGACGCCGCCGAGAAAGAAAGAGATACAATAAGAGCCGAGCTTGAGGCACTCAAAAAGTCAAGGGAGAAGGAGTGCAAAGACGCCAATAATGCCGACTTCAAGAAGGCCAAGGACAGTTAGAAGAAGCAAGTCTTTGCTATCCAGTACGTCTACTTTCATGCGGGTTGGAAGGCTGGTTGCACTCAGCTCGGTCAAGGTCCTGATACCGACGTGTTTGCCTCCCCACCGGCTGTCTTCCTACCAACCTATCTCATGCCATATGCCAACGGCGTCTTCAACGCGTTGCAGGCTGAGGCCGAGGAAGGACTTGAAGGAGAAGGCGAGGAAGATGCTGGGGGAGAGGACCGCCAAGAGCAGGAGCAGCCCAGCCAAACTGCGACCGGTGTCCAAGATCAAACCCCACCGATCAACCTGGAGGAAGCTGGTGACGAATTCACTAACCTTTTCCCCCTAGTGTAGTTTTCTTTGTTTGGCTGTCTTTTTGCTCTGCACATGTAATCGAGCTGTCTGCCCCACGTCTTGTACATATTTTTATCATCAATGAAAAAGCTTAAGTTTCTTGAAGTGTTTGCACGGTCTTAAAGCTGAGTAACCTCAATCGGAAAAAATACTTCGGCAACATTAACCATCTTGCTTAACTTAATTAACCAGCAAAGGCATCTCAGTTGCAAGCATATAGTTGAATAAATCACCAACGGTTTCAACCGTAACAATACATCTCTGTTAGCATAGTCAACCGAAATAAATCATCTCGGTAGTAGATACAAAGCTGAGCACGTCAACTCTTTCAATCGGAGTAAATCATCTCAGTTAAGAATACCCAAGTTGAGCAAAACATCAACTCTTTCAACCGGAGTAAATCATCTCGCTTGAGAATACCCAAGTTGAGCAAAACATCAACTCTTTCAACCGGAGTAAATCATCTCGCTTGAGAATACCCAAGTTTAGCAAAACATCAACTCTTTCAACCAGAGTAAATCGTCTCGGTTGAGAATACCCAAGTTGAGCAAAACATCAACTCTTTCTACGGGAGTAAATCGTCTCGGTTGAGAATACCCAAGTTGAGCAAAACATCAACTCTTTCAACCGGAGTAAATCATCTCGGTTGAGAATACCCAAGTTGAGCAAAACATCAACTCTTTCAACCAGAGTAAATCATCTCGGTGAGAATACCCAAGTTGAGCAAAACATCAACTCTTTCAACCGGAGTAAATCATCTCGGTAGTAGATACAAAGCTGAGCACATCAACTCTTTCAACCGGAGTAAATCATCTCGGTTAAGAATCTCAAAACTCAAAGCAACAATAAAAATGCTAAGGCAAAGATTAGTCACTTCTATATATTGACAAAAATGAATATTACATGAAGTGTAAGGCAAAAAATTCCTTTGCACAAAAAGAAAGCTAAAGCTAGAAATAATACAGCTTGAGGTTGGTTGCATTCCATGGCTGGGGTATTCCTCTACTATCCAAGTCCTCCAGGTGATATGCCCCCTTACTCGCCAGATCAGTTATCTTGTAGGGTCCTTCCCAATTTGTCCCTAGTTTGCCTTCACTTGGCACCAGGGTATTGCCCATGACTTTCCTCAAGACCCAATCACCTACTTTTAACGGTCTGGGGTGCACCGTTTTATTGTATTTCCTTGAGAGCCCTTGTTGGTAGGCGGCCACATGGATGAGAGTCTTTTCCCGGCGTTCGTCCACGAGGTCCAATTCCAGGGCAATGGCTTCGGTGTTCAGCTCGGGCTCAAAACTTTCACTTCTGAGGGTAGGCATTCCAACTTCCAAAGGTATGACCGCCTCCATGCCATATGCCAAAGCAAAAGGAGTTTCCCTGGTAGATCGCTGCGGGGTTGTTCGGTATGCCCAAAGGACACTGGAGAGTTCCTCAGCCAACTTTCCCTTTGCCTTCTCCAGCCTTTTCTTCAACCCATCAAGGATGGTCTTGTTCGACGCCTCGGCTTGACCATTAGACTGCGGGTAAGCCGGGGTGGAGTTGTAGAATTCTATCTTCAAGTCTTCACAAAATCCTCTGAAAAGGCGTTCGTCAAATTGGGTGCCGTTGTCAGAGATCAGAATTTTGGGGACGCCAAACCGCGTTACCATATTCTACCAGACAAACCGCTTGACGTCTTTCTCCTTGATTGTTACCAAAGGCTCTGCTTCAACCCATTTGGTGAAGTAGTCTATGGCCGCGATGAAGAACTTCCGGTTGCCTGGTGCGGTTGGGAGTGGCCCCACTATATCTAGCCACCACATCGCAAAGGGCCAAGGGCTAGTGAGGGGAAGAAGTTCCCTAGCCGACTGGTGAATCTGGTGGGCAAACTTCTGACACTTCTCACACTTGCGAACATACTTCTGTGCGTCGGCTTGCATACACGGCCACCAGTAGCCTTGCGAAATAGCTCGGTAGGCCAAGGACCTGCCCCCTATGTGACTGCCACAAATGCTTTCGTGAATTTCATACAATAAGGCTTCCACGCTGCTCGGGTGAACACACTTCAGGTAGGGACCGGTGATAGACTTCTTGTATAAAGCGCCAGATAGAGAGAGCCAAAATCGCTCTGACTTTACCCGTACTTTATGTGCTTCCTTCTTGTCGGCCGGAAGGGTCCGGTCTTTGAGAAAAAGGATGACAGAGTCCATCCAAGAAGGACCTAGCTCGACGCAGAATACTTCTGTCTGCCCGCTTTCCTCAATGCTGGGCCTCAGAAGGAATTCAATCAAAAGAGGGTTGGGGGATGAACTATCGACCATTGAAGCAAGGCCGGCCAACTCATCTGCTCGGCTGTTTTCTTCTCGGCCGATCTGTTGGACCCGGATCGCCTGAAATCGCTTGATGTGGTCCCTAACTAGAGCTTGGTACTTCATCATCCGGTCATCCTTTGCTTCGTAAACCCCAGAAACTTGGTTAACCACAAGCTGGGAATCACTATAAACCATTAGCTCGGATGCTTGCATTTGAAGCGCGCTCTTGAGCCTGGCCAAGAGCGCCTCATACTCGGCCTCATTATTAGATGCTGGGAAGCCAAGGGTGATAGAATGTTCAATAGTCAGTCCGTCTGGCGAAATCAGAACTATGCCCAGTCTGGCACCGTGACAGTTCGAGGCTCCATCAACAAAAAGTTTCCACATTTCGCCAACAAAGAGTTTCCAACACTCTGAGGGGTCCTGAGAGGCTTGAAGGTTGATGGAATCACAGTTGCTCGGTTGTTCGGCTTCCAGTTCCGTGCTGAGCGGTTCCACTTTAGCCCCCCTTGGTGATTCGGCGCCAGACTCAGCAAGTTGATCCATAATGCCTAAGTCCGTAGGCGAATCGCCAGGTTGCGGTATTACGCCGGCCGCAGGCTCTGTGCTAAGCGGTTCCATTTTTGCCCCCCTCGGTGAGGCGGTACCGGACAGAGTAGGTTGGTCGGTGATAACCAATTCCGTCATCACATCGCCGGGCTGTAGTAACGTATTAACTGAAGGTGCCTCGGCGGGGCGCGCAAGTTCCGCGTTGCCAACACCGCCAAGCTGTGGTATTTCGGTTAGGCTTACATTCACCTCTTCATCTGCCGCGGCAATATCGACCGAGCATACCGGATGAGTTCCGGGTGAGAATTCAGCAACGAAGTCGGCCAAAGTTTGTGCCTTTATGGCAGTGTGCGGCTGGAACTTGATGTCGAACTGTCCCAACTCGACCGCCCACTTGAGAATTCAATCGGAGAAGTCTGCCCGCTCGATTAAAGCTTTGAGGGGGAACTCGGTCAGAACGATTATTGTATGCGCATGGAAATAGTGCGCCAATTTCCTCGAGGCCATCATTAATGCCAACGCAAGTTTTTCCAGTGGTAAGTATCTCGACTCTGTCGGTAACAAGGTTTTGTTGATGTAGAAGATAAGGAGGTGCTTGATTCATTCCGACCGGACAAGCACTGCACTGACTACATGCTGCAAAACGGCCAGATAATCGTAAAGTTCTTCGTCGGGCTTCGGCGTTACCAACACTGGTGCCGAAGACAGATACTCCTTGAGCTCGGCCAAAGCCCGGTCACACTCTTCATCCCACGAGAATTTTGACTTTAATGCTTGAAAGAAAGGACGGCAGCGATCTGATGACCGGCTTATAAATCGATTAAGCACGGCAGCCATTCCAGCCAGATGCTGCACGTCCTTAGCCGAGCTAGGCTGTTTCAATTCTTGTACGGCTTTGATCTGTGTGGGGTCTGCTTCGATGCCTCAGTTCGTGACTAGGAAGCCTAAGAATTTTTCGGATCCCACGCCAAATGCACACTTAGACGCATTCAGGCGTAACTTGTGTTTTTTGAGAATGGAGAACATCTCGGCTAAGTCGGACAAGTGGTCTACGTGATGCCGGCTTTAACTACCATATCATCAATGTAAGCCTCCATTGTTCGGCCTAGCAAAGGAGCAAACATTTTCGTCACCATTCTTTGGAAAGTCGCCCCGGCATTCTTCAAACCAAAAGGCATGACTCAATAGCAAAAGAGCCCCCTTGGTGTAGTGAATGAGGTGATTTCTCGGTCCGGGCCATACATGGCAATCTGATGGTAATCGAGGTAGGCATCCAAGAAACTAAGCCTGTGATGTCCAGCCGTTAAATCTACAAGCTGGTCAATTCTAGGCAGAGGAAAGCTGTCTTTCGGGCAGGCACGGTTGACGATCTTGTAATCTACACAGACTCGCCACTTTCCATTTTTCTTGGGCACCACGACCGTATTCGAAATCCACCGAGGGTAGTGCACTTCCTGAATTGCGCGAGCCTCCAGCAAGTTCTTCACTTCCTCAGCGACTACCTTGGCGTGATGCAACGCCGATCTCCTTGTTCGCTGAATGACTGGCTTAGCTCCAGGGAAGATGTTGAGGTGATGGCAAATAAAACTCAGATCGAGGCCGGGCATGTCGTAAGGCGACCATGCGAAGACTTCGATATTAGCCATCAAAAACTCAACCATCTCAGTTCCTTCATGGGCGGTAAGGCTTGAGCCGAACAAGAAGAACTTGTCCGAAATCTCTGTGTCAATTCGCACTTCCACCAATTCTTCAACCGCTTTGTCCTCGGCCTTAGTACCCACATCATCAAGGACTCCCCGATCTTTCGGTCCTTCAATCATTTGGACGAAGCCCTTGGCAGCTCGACTCCCGTTCACTGCCACGAAGCATTGCTTCGACATGACTTGATCGCCCTAAATCTCCTCAATTGCCCCTATAGCCGAGGGGAATCTCATTACTTGGTGGTAGGTTGACGCCACGGCTTGCATAGCGTGAAGCCATCCTCTTCCAAGGATCAGGTTATAAGTAGATGGCACCTGCAATACCCAGAACTCCACATGCTTAACAACGGATCCCGCTTTGACTGGCAAGATAATCTTTGCCAAAGGCCACTCCAATTGCGAGTTGAAACCAACCAGTGGCGAAGTTGCTGGAGCCAAATCCGTATCCCGGAGTTGGAGCTGTTTGAACGCGTCGTAATACATGATCTCGACCGAGCTTCCCTGATCGATCAAGATCCGTTTGACATCAAATTCTTTGACGCAGAGTATAACCACTAGGGCATCATTGTGCGGCGTCTGAATGCGCTCTAGGTCTCTTGAGGAGAAACTAATCACATCTTTTTCTTCGGTCTTCCCCCTCTTGATCGCAGGCTGAACTGACAAAACTTTCCTCATGTGTTCTGCCTTCTTGATCATATCGTGGAGCTCGCATACACGCGCCGGTTCCACTATGCCATGGATGACATTAACAACCCCTTGTGGAGGCGCATCTCGGTCATCCGGTCCCCACGGATCAATCAGAGCTTGGTTTGCCTTCACGCCCCCATCAATGTAAAGGTCCAAGTGTCCGGCTGCGACTAGTTCTTCCAAGTGTTGCCTCAAAGACAAACAGTCCTCTATCCGGTGGCCATGCTCCCGGTGAAACGTGCATCGGTACCGCGGATTGAAGCCCTTCTGTCCGTCGCCCAACTTAGCAGGAAACCGGACATACTCCTCGTCACGGATTTCACTAAGTATGCGATAGATTGGAATCTTAAAGACCGTGGTGAGACCGGTCCTGGCCTTCAACCTTCTGTTTGCATCGGCTACGTCATCCCGGGGGTAGTCATCCCGGTTATTCCGATGTCCCCTATCTCGGTTTTTGCGATTTGATCCACGGTCCGATTCCTCAGCGCGGTCATTTGAACGACTGGACTCTTGTCCGACTGCGTGCACTTTGCCAGCCAACCTCTTGTCCGTTGTTACCGGAGTTGCCTTCACGGTAGATGCTGACGCATCATCTTCCACTCGGATGTGCTCATTGATGCGCTGCATTAGCTGGCCCATGGATGTCGGCTGGTGCATGGTAAGCGAGTCCCGTAGTCTTTGTCCGACCGGGAGACCACGCTTGTATTGTGTGATTGCAAGGTTGACTGGGCAATCCAAGATCTCATTGAAGGTCTCCCAATATCTGGAGTTGTATGCCTTCAATGTGTCGCTCGGTTCCATCTTGACACTCAGTAGGTGGTCAACTTCCTTCGGCGTTTTGGTGTTGGTTTTGAAGCGCGTCACAAAGGCTTCCGCCAACTGATGCCACTTTTCTATGCTCCCCTCCGACAGCCTCTCGAACCATTTCAAGCCCAGCTCGCCCAAACTTGACGGGAAAATAAGGCACATAAGGGCGTCATTTAGGTCTCCCAATATCTGGAGTTGTATGCCTTCAATGTGTCGCTCGGTTCCATCTTGACACTCAGTAGGTGGTCAACTTCCTTCGGCGTTTTGGTGTTGGTTTTAAAGCGCATCACAAAGGCTTCTGCGAACTGATGCCACTTTTCTATGCTCCCCTCCGACAGCCTCTCGAACCATTTCAAGCCCAGCTCGCCCAAGCTTGACGGGAAGATAAGGCACATAAGGGCGTCATTTCGCCTATGTCCGGCCATGACCTGTCGGAAGTGGCTTACATGCATATACGGATCGATTTTTTCGTCGTAGAGCGTGAACTTTGGCTGGTGGAACCCTGTTTGAAGCGGTGTTGTTTCTATCTCCAGGGAGAAAGGAGTGGCACTAGGCCTCGCCAAGTCTGTGTCTAAAAGGAGAGGCGCAGCCAGGCGGGGTGGAGGCATTCCGACCTCTTCACTGGCGTGAACCCCATAGGATAGCCGTTGGAATGCCGGCACCCTCTGAGCCTCCCGCCGGCGAACCCGTTCCTTCAAGACTGCCC
The DNA here is from genome assembly GCF_004153795.1 of Camellia sinensis. Lineage (NCBI taxonomy): Eukaryota > Viridiplantae > Streptophyta > Magnoliopsida > Ericales > Theaceae > Camellia > Camellia sinensis. The sequence goes on along the minus strand of NW_021027094.1, from coordinate 884,310 downwards.
GCAAATCCTTTGAATGAGCGGAATATGAATACCTCGACGTTGTCGCCGGACGTGAGGGTTGGTAGGTACTATCTTGCGCGCTGGACTTCTCTTCGTGCGCGTCGGAATCCCCAACCTTGTAACTTCTGGTGATTGAGATGGATGAAGTACGCCGCTGGCTCTGACTGCTTGAACGGCGTAGTTAGGTGCGCTCACTGTGGTCACCCACTCCAGCCACACCTTTTCCTTTGACATGCCGCTTAAGATCCTCCATCTCCGTCGCTATTCGCCGGATGACGGCATCTTGGTCCCTTAGCTTGTGTTCCAGTCGTCTGGCGTGCGATTCTCTCTGCCGCCGATGATCGTCTGGACTCCGTGAATGACCAAAGCTTCTACCGCGCTTATCCCGCGCATCTCTCGAATGTCCTCCTGGAGAAGTCTCCCAGTCCGCCATCAGTGGAATGATGGTGGGATGTCCTTCTCTCCGTCTGCCTGACACCGGGGTAACTCCGTCGATGGCAGACAACGGAATCTCATCGTTGTTCGCCATGGACGGTGATCAGATGAGCCTGGAAGACAAGGTTTTGTCTGTCAAGGTTCCCACAGACGGCACCAATTGTACGAGGAGCAAATATTCAGGCAAGCCCGCACTCCTTTCTTCCAAGCTCCTGTCTGTCAGATCGACTTGCGAGCACAATGGCGGTGAGCTACCCGGCGATGTGTAGCTGAAAAACCCCTCCGACGATCAAGTTAGACACACACACACAGGGATAGAGAGAAAGAGGACTGAGTTGTGTTTCGTGTTTATCTCACCTAGAAAAAATGTCTCCCCAGTATGGGGGGCGCAGACATGCTTATATACCTTATGCGCCCCAAATCTACTCGCAGTGATCTCTCGACACGTGGTGCTGCTATCCTATCTGTCAGCACATATCTTGCTGAAGATCACCTAACCCAACTGCCAGCCAACTCTACTGGGAGCTCGGCAGCTGGGCTGCAGCATCTCGGCTGTCAACGGCCATGCTGCGCTTCACGCCCAAGTGCTCCAATAACCGAGCTCCTTTCCAACCGTGCTCGACTGCATTCCGGCGAAGCCAAGCTTGAGATTGGTCATACTAGTCAACCAAAGGACTCCCTGCCAAGCTTCAGGCACGAACCTTCATGCCGAGCTCTGGATGCGTGCCTTCCAACCGAGCAACGCATAAACCGTGGAACCCTTACTTGACCGGCCTCCATGCCGACAAGGTCAAGTAGCTCGGTTCCACACGCCCTTTGCCATTACCGAGCAAAAAATCACTTCTGGGTAGACCCAGGATGCCACAGCCCAACTTGTGTTTGGCCCACAAGTTGTCCGGTATTACCATGGCCCAATCCAGATCATATTTTCTCCCTCTCAGTGACCAAGATGTTTAGATATCTGATTGGCAACACAGTGGAAGTGTACATTGATGACATGGTCGTGAAGATCAAAGAACCTGAGAATCACCTGGCCGACTTGAAGACAGTTTTCGATATTCTCAGAACATATTGGCTCAACTCAATGCTTCGAAATATGTATTTGGAGTTGGGTCTAGTAAGTTTTTGGGATACCTAGTTACTAGAAGGGACATTAAGGCAAGCCCAGATCAAATCAAGGCTGTCCTTGAGTTGGAGAGCCCAACATCGGCAAAACAAGTACAGATGCTAACAGGAAGGGCCGCAGCCCTGAATAGGTTTATAAACAAAAATTCAGATAAGTGTAAATCATTTTTTAGTTTATTGAAGAAGGCCACAAATTTTTTGTGGACAGAGGAGTGCAAAGTCGCATTGGCCAACTTGAAAAAATATCTGATTACAGCTCCAGTTCTATCAAATCCAGTACTTGGAGAGGAGTTATTTTTATACTTGGCCGTTTCAAAGCATGCAGTAAGTGCAGTGATAATCAGAGAAGAGAAAGGAGAACAAAGGGTAGTGTACTATGTGAGTAAAACCTTAACAAGTGCAGAGACCAGGTACTTACCCCTGGAAAAGTTAACACTAATCTTGGTGATGACTTCAAAAAAATTGAATCATTACTTCCAAACCCACAAGATTGTGGTGTTGACTGGGCACCCCTTGAAGTCCCTGTTGCAACAAGGAGATCTGACAGGCAGGATAGCCAGATGGGCAGTAGTGTTAGGCCAATATGACTTAGAGTTTAGGCCCAAAATGACAATCAAAGACCAGGTTCTGGCCGACTTTATGGCCGAGTTCACACTTAGTGCTATCTCACATCAAGCTCCGGTGAGCCGTGGCTTAGGGTGTCCAACGGAACAAGAGGAGACCCAGTTAGGAATGAAAAACCCCACAGCAGAGCAGAAGAAAGAAGAAAAATCGAAGCCCTGCGATATCTACATCGGCGACTCATTCTACCTGTTTGTTGATGGGAGTTCAAACCGTTAAGAAGTGGGGGCATGAGTGGTGTTGGTATCACCAAATGGGCGAATATTGGAACAATCTATCCGTTTAGGGTTCAAAGCTTCAAACAATGAAGCAGAATATGAGGCACTAATCGCAAGGTTAAAGTTAGCAGCAGCAATAGAAGCCGACAAGGTGGTATTCTTCTGTGACTCCCAACTTATTATGAACCAGGCGATAGGCGAGTATGTAGCCCGAGATGAAAGAATGATAGCCTATGTCAAAGAGGTTGTTAGACTCCTAGCCTTGTTTCAAGATTACCAACTACAGCAAGTTAGCCGAAATGACAACAGTCATGCCGATGCCTTGGCTAACCTGGCTAGTATAATGAAATCAAGGGAGGTTGGGAAAATAATGGTTGATTATTTGTCAGGTCCAAGTGTGGAACCGCTAATCACAGAGTATGAAGCAATGTGTGAAGAGATGGGTCCAAGTTGGATAGACGCAATAGTGATGTTTCTTAGAGACAAACTAGCAATAGATAATATGCACAAATGGCAGACTTGGGACAAAATAAAAAATAAGAGACTAAAATTATAAGAAAAGAAATCATGGACTTACTGAATAAGGGTGGAAAGAAGTTCGCCGAAGTCAGACGACGTAAATGGTCACAAACAGATGATTGAAAAGGTCGTCGGAAGAGGTAATCGGAACAGTTGCAGAGCTTGAAAGCTTGAACAATGGTAGTTTGGGAGAGAGACGTTAGAGAGAGAAAGTTTCAAAGGAAAATGAATACTCAAAAGTGAAGAGACGGAGAAAGAGGGAGAAGTTTTGTCAAAATTGTGAAAAGGCAGCAAACCATAATGATATGTCTTGGACAATATATCTATCAGGCGGCGTGTGCAGAAATGATGTGACCTGATGGCACGTGTCAGGTACGAATCAATGTGAGAAGTACGCATGGTGAAAACGGTTGAGAAAATTGTACGTGACAGCTCATGCACAGATAAAACTCTTAGAGTTTTGGATTTAATTAGGCAACGACCTCGGCTAGAGGAACGATCTCAGTTAAGGAGCTTAGTCAGTGGCAAAGTTGGAGAGTAAAGTCCTAGGTACACGAAGCTGACGAGTAATGATCTCGGCCATAGAAGGAAAGAGCGAACTTTGACCGACGAGACAATATAGGTTCCATCACCTCAGATTGCCGAGGTAATAGAACCTAAGGGGCAGTTGTGGGGGCATATTTTATGAATGACAGCATGTGACCAAGGTGACGCTGACATGTCAACTAGAGTGCCACGTGGCTTGGTCATGTACGAGATGATCTCGGCTAGGCCGAGGTTATCTGTAGAGATATCGGAATTCGAGATAAGCAAATAAGGGACAAGAGTCCTAGAATGGGGAATGACCTCAGTTTGGATATAGATAAAGCTCTTAGGGAGTTTATCTCTATCTAACTGGGAGTCCAAGATGAACATTGAGAAAAAGTCCATTGAAGTGCGGCTTTTACAAGGATCAGGTCAGTATTGGCTACAAAAACAGGACACCATCGTGGGTCTAAGGTATGCTTTCTATGCTCTGTCTAGTGAGTTAAGCACTATTGGCTATCTTTGAGAGATAATTACTGACTTGATCGTCGAAGTGCCCCTGGGTAGACAAACCACCGCCGAATTCTTATCTTTTTGTAACAGGTTGTTCGGACTTAATCTATTCTGCCGGTGCTCTCCTGCTGAGTTTTTCTGTTTGGTTGTGTGGTCAAAAATCAACACCCACATTTATAATAATGATACACGCAAAAAAATATATAACAAGAAATTTAGCTTCCGTTTGGGAAGTGGGTTGGCTTTTTGGCTTTTTGGTTTTTTTGGCTATTTTAGCCTGGGCTAAAAAGCTTGGTTTGGGAAGGGCTTTTTGATTTTTTTGACTTTTTTTGTGAGAGAAGAGTATAATGATTATGAGATGGATGTGATGTTTTATTTTTTGTGACTAAAATAGCCTATTTTGTCTTTTGTGGCTAAAATAGCCAAAAAAACCCCAAATAGCTCTTCCCAAATGGAGCCTTTGTATGGGCTAACGTTTTTTTTTTTTTTTTTGTACACTTAAGATTGTTGTTGTATATTAAAATTTTTACATGTGTCTTGGCTTTTTTTTGTCATTGTGTATTTTTTTAATTTTATTTTGTGAGTGAGCATTGTACCATATCGGATCATATTGGCCGTTATATGCTTCACTTTTATGGTATAAAGGAAGTTGACTGTACCGGATGAATCGATCTATGTAGGGTTTATAATAGATTTGTACGGATATGAATCCAGATAATTCACTTTGCTTGGTTTGATTGGCCGTTATATGCTTCACTTTTATGGTATAAAGGAAGTTGACTGTACCGGATGAATCGATCTATGTAGGGTTTATAACATATTTGTACGGATATGAATCCAGATAATTCACTTTGCTTGGTTTGAGTTTTCTAAAAACACTTTTCAGAAAATTTACTTTCTTATTTTTCGTATTTTTTTTGTTTTTACTGAATTTTTTTAATATTTTAAGCAATTTTTTTTTTAATTTTTAGACACACCTAACATAAATACACTTAAAAAATATAATTTTCATGAAAAAAAATCTTTTAGAAAATCACTAAATATCAAAAATACAAAAAAAAAAAATGAAAATTTAGTATATTTTCCATATTTTTGTGTATTTATTAATTTTTTGAAATATTTTTATAACAAATATTTTACTTTTTAGATACATCTAAGTAAGGTGCATCTAAAAAAGTAAAAAATGTTGGAAAATAATGATTTTTTGGCAATTTTAATTCGAAATTAAAATGGGACTCAGCCGCCAATTGAGGTGGATTTAAGTGGTTTTGTATTCTCTCAAGTGAGAAGATTACAATATAAAAATGATGAGCCGAAACCATTGAGTTATGAATGAGAATTGTCTCTAGCATCAATAAAAGTTGGGCTTGGGCCTAGGCTTGGACTTGGACTTAGGTTTAGTCTTGATTTGGACTGGCCTAGGCTTATGTATGTTCATGTGTTGAACTTAGTCCTAAGCATGGGTTAGATTGTGCTATGTTGGACTAGGCTTGTCTTGTGCATATGTTTTAGACTAGGTGTGGATCGGGTTGTGACCCAATACCCGTATTCATTTGGCAACCCATCTAGTTGGATTATTTAAATAACATTATATATATATTTATTTATTTATTTATTCAACATTTGTAACTTTTATCTTTTGATGATAGAGTTGATGAACATTATGCACGTAAGAGTTTTGCACCTTTGTAACTTTAGCCCTAAAGGTTAGAATTGATGGCAATTGATACTAGGTTTTATGGTAGCCTTTATAACTAATACCTCTTCCCTACAAATATAAAAAGGGCATTTCTTGTCCAACTTAAAAAAGAGGTTTTGATGGAAAATGAAGATGCTGTTTTGAAATTAAAAAAAAAAAGTTGGAGATGATTTTTTACACAAAAATAAAATTTTCCAATCTTTTGCTAATCCCTTCTTTGGTTCTTGTTAGATAGAGTGCAACTATTATCAAGTTCACCAAAGCTAACAGAAGATGCTTCTACGTTAGCCCGGTCTAAACAGTCATATCCTGGGAGACAGAAGTCAACGTTCCTCCAGCACCCACAGTAAGACGGCTAATCTGTTTTAAGGATACTGTTGTATCACACAGGCTTCGATTTGCTTCCTTCTACTAATTTTATTTTATTATGAATTTCTGCAAATTTTAAAATGCTTTTGTTCTGTAATTCAAAGTGATTGTTCAATATAAATCTATTTATTTTATTTAAGTACACAATTGTTATAACAAGTTTAAAACAGATTAGTATTTTTCATGAAACTGGAATTAGATAATTAGATTCATATAAAATTTGTAAGAATTAGATTTCACTCTGCATGCGGTATCGGTAGGAATAGTCCACTCGTTATTTACTTTATTATATGGTGCTATTGTTTATTTGATAGATTAATTGGTACACTGTTTTGCATTCATAAATTCAATTTTTTTCCTTTGCATACGCTGTTTCGGTGGCATGTTTCACTACTACTTTTCCCATTGGTTGTATAGTTCTTGTTTAATAAAATATTAATTCATACCTGTACTATTCTCTGGGCAAATGATCCACTGGTTTTGTTTCCTGGAATGCAATGTCATGTTTTAATTAGAATAGTTTTATTGCCAGCTCTCTAGTAATATTTACATATTAATTGGGTTAGTATAATTTTATTCTATAAGCATGGTTCATTTCCTATCATGCTTTGTATATTTTTTTATTTTATAAATTTATAATATACTTTGCATGTTGAGAAGTGTTTAAATGTTTTAGTTAAAATAGACATGCTAATTGAGTTCTACGGTTCGAATATGATATACATGTGAATTATCTAAATCCCATTGCTTTTTAGTGTAATTTGCATGCGTATTATTTTTTTTAATTTCTAGATTTATTTGCATGTGAATTGCTAGCATTATTTACAAATTGATTGTGTGTTAATTTCATACATAACTCATGACTATTAAATTTTAATTCAATACTTAGAGTTATAGGTTTATTTTGTAACTCTTGCCTATTCATATTTTAATTTAATTGTGGAGCTATAAAGTTTAGTTGTGTAACTTATCTATACTTATGGACATGGTTAATGTATAAATTAATTATTAATTTAATTTATTTATTTAGAGTTATAAGATTACATAATTATTGATTTGTATAAATTCATATGTAACTCTTGCATATTAATTTAATTTATTTATTATTGTCAATTAAATTGATATATAACTCATGGCTAGAATTTTAATTATTTAGGAGGTATAAGGCTTTGTAACCTTTGTCATAATTCTTGACTATTAACTTTTAATTTAATTATAGATTGGTTTTTTGTAACTCATCTAGCATGTTAATTTTATTATTAATTAGTTTGTTAGATAGTTTCAATTAGTTTATTATATTTACTTTTTGCCTAAATTATTTGGTTTGTGGTTTTTTCTTTTCTTTTCTTTTCTTTTCTTTCTGTTGACCTTCTTTACAAGAATACTTATGCGAAAGGGAATGAAAATAAAAATACAAATCCAAATAAATAGAACTTGGGACTGTAAAATAAAATTTGGACTACTAATTTATTTTGATTGAACATAAATACCAAAGCGAGGAAAGGAAATTTTAGACTATATAAAATCCTTATGAATTGGTTACTCTCTTTATAATTGAAGCAAGGTTTTGCTTGGGTTTAGTTGGTTTTTACTAATTATGTAGAAGCAAGATTTCTTTACTTGTATTGTTAGGAGCATCTTATTTGCTTAATCATTGTTGTAGCAATTTTGTTCATTGTTTGTAATTTGGTTAGCAATTTTTAAATTGCTTGTAAGTTTAGAACTTGATTTGGTTTTTTGTAATAGAAACCAAAGTGTTTAGCTTTGGCAAAAGAGTAGTTCTTATTTGTTTAGAAATGACAATTAAGACGGATTTGGTTTCAAACCTTTAGGGTTTAAGGAAGTCTTTGGGTTTAATCATTTTATTCCTAAAGTGTTGAAAAACCAAGTTTGGAGAAAATCTTTGGTTATAATCTGATTATATCCAAAGTGTTTTTGGTTTATAATTTGATTATTTCCAAAGTGTTTTGGTTTTGAGAAAAGAAACCTTATTTTAGCATTAGCTAAAATATATCTGATTTTATTCAGAAATAATAGGCTCAGTTCCAGGAGTACCGATTAACTTCTATGAGTAGTGTAATTTTGGTAGCAAATTTTATTTGCTTGGGAATTGGTTTGTTTAAACCTAGTTTATCCCTTGAAAAACTTAATTCTAAATTCGTTTTTCATGGATTAGAAGTCAACATGCTCTTGAAAGTTTTGTCTAAGGTTAACTGGGTGTGAAGTGGGACCGGTGTGACCCCTCTAGTCTTCCTGGAAACTTTCCTGACCATATTCAATTCTAGGGTAAGTGGTGAGATCAATTTTGAATTAGATTTCAGACTTAGGGATTTTCTAATGTTAAGTTTAGTTTCTAGAAAAACAAAATAGTGAAATTCTGTTGTGATTTTCCAAAAATGGCTTCAAGAGGTGACAACAGATATGTTGTCTGCCAACCTTAAAGCCGTACGAGGTTCTTAAAGGAAGATCTAGAGAGATTAAGTGTGATTAAAGAGAAATCATAAGACTGCATAATAATATCTCTGAATTAATCAGAGGCAATTATTACGTTATCCTTGTGTCAATTACAGTATATATGATTGCTATGTGACTTTGCTTTAAAACAAAGATGAGACAACCCGTTAGTGTGGGTGAATATAATTTTGAATTTTTAAATTCTAAATCTATTCTTAAATTGGTGGCTCCTAGTGAGTATAAGATCACTGATCACAGAGATAGAAAACTGGTGGTTCCGAGGAGGTGTTAAACCACTGGCTACACAATTATGAGATTGTAATTCCTAGTAGTGAACAGATTACTGATCACATGTCGAGACATGATGGTTCCTAGTAGTGGAGAGGCTACTAATCATATGTCAAGGCATGATGATTTCTAGTAATAAAAGAGTCTATTGATCATATGTCAAGACGTTGTGATTCCTAGTGGTAAAGTGACTGCTAATCACATGTTAAAACATTGTGATTCCTAGTAATAGAAAGTCTACTGACCACATGCTGAGAAATTAGTGATTTCTAGTAATAAGACTACTAACCATGTTATGAAGTTCCAAATTGTAGACTATTGAACACTGAATTTGTGTTTCCTAATAGTAAAACTATTGGCTTTAGAGTGATAGGGTGGACCAAATATATTTGGTTGCCTAATTCGGTTGATGACATTCTGGGAATGTATTTACTGTGATATGATTTTGAGAGTTTCATAATCAGTGTGACACAAGGAATTGTTTAAAGACCCTGTATGAATTTTTGGAAAAGGCCAAAAGCCATTGTATAAATTCTACAAATGTGGGGGGTGTCATGCAAAACGTGGTAATAGCTAAACCCAAGAGGGTGAGGATAAGCTTAAAAATCCGTTGACTTTGTATTCAACGGTTATGCACAATATAATAGTGCATATCGATTTCTTGTGTTTAAGTCTGCTATTCCAGATATACAGAAGAATACTATTATGGAATCCAGAAATGCATCTTTCTTTAAAAATGTATTACCTTGTCATATCCAAGAAGGGTTTTCGAGTTCCATGAAAGAGGTTTTGTAGGTGACAATGATCACATAGATGATCAAGTCGATGATCAAGCTGAGGAAGTAGATGAGCTAAGAAGGGGTAAAAGGGCTAGGACCGCAAAGTCCTTTGGTCCGGAGTTCTTGTCATACGTGAGAGGAAGAACCTCGAACTTTCCATGAAGCTGTGACTTCATTAGAAAGTCCTTTGTGAAAAAATCAATTAAGAGTGAGATTGACTCCATCTTACAAAACCATACTTGGGAGTTGGTTGATCTACCCCCAGGCAATAAAGCCTTGGGTAGCAAGTGGATCTTTAGAAGAAAGATAAAAGTAGATGGATCAATTAATAAGTATAAAGCTAGGCTAGTTATCAAAGGATACATGCAGCGAGAAGACTTAGATTACTTTGATACGTATTCATCTATGACAAAGATTACATCCATTCGCATAGTGATTGTGATAGCAACTTTACGTGGTCTAGAGATACATCAGATGGATGCAAAGACAGCTTTCTTAAATGGAGATTTGAATAAAGAAATCTGCATGAAGCAACCCGAGGGATTTTCAGCTTCAGGACAAAATAAGAAAGTCTGTAAGCTTGTCAAATCATTGTATGGTTTGAAGTAAGCTCCTAAACAATGGCATAAGAAGGTTGACAATGTTATGTTGTCAAATGGTTTCAAAATCAATAAGTGTGACAAATGCATATATGTCAAAGACATTGACAGAGGTTATGTCATACTGTGACTATACGTTGATAACATACTCATTGTTAGCAGTAATGATGAGATGATTAAAACTACCAAGAGATTGTTAAACTCTAAGTTTGACATGAAAGATACGAGTCTTGCATATGCGTTTGGCGTCAACCTTTGCCAACGAAAAGGTCACATCATCGGGGATACCATAGTCTCGGCGAAACGAGGCCATTGCCTCAGGGGTATCAACTAACGATCGAAATTTCCCCATTAACCAAGCCTAGTAGGGCAAAGACAAAACTCAAACTAAGAAAAGAATAGAAACAGACGCCAGGAACAATGACGCGAGGGCCAAAAAGGGGGATCAAGAAGAAAAAGTGGAAGAAAAGACAAATTTCAGGGGAACTTACAGAGATTAAAACAGCAGCGACAAGTAGACAGCCTTGAAATGAGAACGAGAATGGCAGCAGCAATAGCAACAGAATGTTTGGACAGAGCACTGTCGAAACCAACACAAAGGAACGAAGAGGGTTTGGACTCTTTAAAAGTTTGGACATAGACGAAGGGGTTTGGATTGATAACCCCAGAGCATTTATTGCATTCAGCCGGTGCGAAGGTATATAAATCACGCCCATCAGTAAGGAATCGGTGCACTATCTCTGCGCACTAGTACCACGTCGCCACATGTCACTATGAAAAGACACATGCAGGGGGCGTGTGTCAGGATTGAACCGTCGAATAGGGGCAGACCTGAAGCGACGCGACGCTTGGAAGTGCAGAGCAGTAACTTCCTTCAAGGGGAACCTTAGCGCGAGCTAGGGGCCAAATAAAGGGACTAAATATGAAATGGGTCAGATCCAAGCCTTGGGCCGACCCAATCCATTAGACTCAAGTCTAAAAGAGTTGGGTAAACTAATAGGCCAGCCAGTTAGGCCCAATTACATCATCAAAAATCCACTCAAGTCCTCAAGCACTTGGGCCCAACCCGCAGTGGAAAGGTCAGTCTAGCAACGATGATGGGTTGGGCCAAGCTGCAGCACCTGATCCTTGGACCGAACCAAAATGGGTCGAACCCATACAAAGATGTCCTACTGGGCCAGCCCATCCCTGTAAGCAATCTCATAGAGGGCTGAACTGAGGCACAACAGTACCGACCCAAAGGAACCTATCAAAGAAACATGGAAGCAGTGAACGCATGCATGTGCAAGTTGCCACCTCAGTTGGTCCCCTACACCTAGAATTATGAAAATGGTTAATCAAGAGAATGTGGTTTGTTATCAGCATGACTACAATGAGTATATACACCCTTTATCAACTACCAGATGGTCCCCTACCTTGAGCAATGCTAAAGGAAATTTGACAGCACCAAAGCTCTATGAAACCATCTTGGGCAACAAGTAAGGAGTCTTATATAAACTACACTCACTTCATATTGAGGATAACTGATCTAAACTAAACCCTACTCACTGGAAACACAACTCTTTATACTTAGAAAGCACCTTCCTTCTTCTCCTTCTCCTTCTCCGATTACTTATTTCCACACCGGAGGGGTTATCCGGCCAACCCCAGCCGGGCAGCTCTAACGGTGCTCCTTGTTGCAAAGTCTTAATTCTTGGATAGTCCAATCAAGTGTAGAGTTCCGATCCATAATCGTCTAATACGATATTCGGTATGCGCACTGATTATTGTCTCATAATGATTTGGAACAGCAGATCTTGAACTGTACTAGACTAGTAAAAGTCATAATTTGTTTAAATAAGACAAGCAACTTTGATACCCAATTCTAGTTGTGTTTGTCAATAAAGACTAATCTAATGAGAAATTTATCCAGCGTTTTATCTAATTAAAAATAAAAATTATTGTAGTAATAAGCAAAACAGTAGTACCTCAGATCCCTAAAATCGCTCATAGAAAAGAGTACTAAAGCCAATATGGCTCACACATAATGCAGGTGGGCCAACAACCAAGTGTGGAGGGGATTTGATTTTCAAAATATGGGTTGTTTTAATCTAATTTTATTGGCCAAGATCCTTGGCTACCAAAGCCAAACTTTCAAACCTTTGCACATCGCGAATATAGATGATGATATGACAGTTGGCCAACTAATTGATCGGAGCTGTTGGAGATGAAATTCGGAATTGGTACAGAGCCTGTTTAATGTAGAAGATGGGATTTATTCGGGGATATGAAATGACATTAGGCTTGAAGTAGAATGATTTTCTCAGTAGAATGAAATAAGAATTCTAATTATAAATAATTATTTTTATAAACAAATTTAAATTTACTTTTTTTTTTTGTAAGAAATTAAAATCTTAATTACTACTATAGATTATACATGAAAATTAATTTTCTTATAATTTTCACCACTTCATGATAAATAAACAAATAGTATATATATATATAGTAAAAAATTGTGTAAATGATAGACCTCCCTTGAAATTTAAGAAAATACAATAAGTACCATAAGTTTGGTATAATTACACTAGGTTCTCTTAAAATTTTAATTCATATAACACTTAATCCTCTTTTCATCATAAATTCATTAGTTGTATGAATAAAAAAAATAACTAGCTAGTTTGGTTTTGGTTTCCAGAAAATACTTTTTAAAAAATTCTACTTTTTTATTTTTCGTATTTTTTTTGTTTTCAATGAATTTTTTTAATATTTTAAGTATTTTTTTTAATTTTTAGACACATCTATCATAAATACACTTAAAAAATATAATATTTGTGAAAAAATCTTTAAGAAATTCACTAAATACCAAAAATATAAAAAAAATACAAAAATTTAGTACATTTTTCATATTTTTGTGTATTTATTAATTTTTAAAAATATTTTTTCACAAGTATTTTACTATTTAGATACATCTAAATAAGGTGTATCTAAAAAAGTAAAAAAATTGCTTAAAATTTTAAAAATATTCACTAAAAATAAAAAAATACAAAAAACCAAAAACTCAATTTCCAGAAAACTGAATTCAGAAAATTGAAATCAAGCACACTGAATATTATTATCTATTTTACATTAAAATAAATATATTTTGCTTTATGTATTTTTTCCCCCCATACCATCTGCATTAATTTTGGACGCTTTAATTTTACTGAAAAGAATCAATATAATAATATTAAGATTATAAGGCATGTTATATATATTTTTTTATATCTCAAGCTAAGTAAATATAATTGGGAAATTTTTTTTAAGGTCCCTAATAATAGTAATTTAGAGGATAAAGGACACCAAAAAAAAGAGCTATGCATCAGGTCCCTGAACAACATGGCGCGCATTTTTAATTATTTCGTGGACCAAAATACCCTTCACACAATCAATACACAGACGAAACTGATTCCGACGACTGAGTTCCATTCCAAGCATCCAACCATCTTCATGAACAAGAGAACAACAGAACTAGGGTTTCAATATCATTTTCACCATCGACATTAGAGTTTCGTTATCTTCTACAAAAATCATTCCCATTCATTCCTCACAAATTTCTCTAACCCCGTTTTCACTGTTCATCGTCATCTCAGTTCATCTTCGTCACGTCACATCTTCATCTCAGGACATATCAGCTTGTCATTAAAGTTTCATCCTAACTCTGGTAAGTTTTTATACAATACAACTAGATTTTATCTGGAAATACAGTTAATTGCATTTTATATTAACCTTCCATAAATTAGGGTTTCAATTTCGTAATAAAAAACTACATGAATTTGAAAAAAGTTATTTCTATGTGTTTTGAACTTATTCTTGAACATGTTTGTGTCATTTTATCTGTAAATTTCTCTGGCATTTGAATTTCTCTGGTTTTTGCTTGATGTATGTTTCTTCTTTCAATTTTCTCTTGCATGTTTATTTTGGAAAAAGGTATTTCTCTGTGTTTTCATCTTATTCTTGAACATGTTTCTGTGATTTTGTCTATAAATTTCCCTGCTCTGTAAATTTCTCTGTAATATACATTTTTAATTGGAATGTCTATCTTTCTCTGGAATGTCTATTACTCTCTTGTCTCTGCCTAAGTTTCTCTGGTATTTATAATTTTCTCTGACCACATCACTTTCCTCCCTTGTGTGTTTCTATCATATTTAATTTTCTCTGGTTGTGTATGTAAATTTCTTTGGCATTTTAATATTATGGACTAGAATGTATGTTTCTTCTTTGAATTTTCTCTAACATGTTTATTTTGAAAAAATTTATTTCTCTGTGTTTTGATCTTATTCTTGAACATGTTTTTGTGATGTTGTCTATAAATTTCTCTGGAATATGTATTTTTCTCTAGAATGTCTATTACTCTTGTCTACGTCTAAGTTATAATTTTCTCTGGCCACATCACTTTTCTCCCTTATGTGTCTCTATCATGTTTAATTTTCTCTGGTTGTGTATGTAAATTTCTCTGGTATTTTAATATTATGAACTTGAAATTTTCTCCGGAATGAAAATTTTCTCACGAATGTGTAATTTTCTCTGGTATGTTTATTTTGTTCAATTCGTGGTTTCAATGTGGAATAATTTTCAATGGCATGTTTACATTACTTTGTTTATTTTCTTTTGCTAATTGTGAAATGGAAATTTTCTTTGGCTTGCCATGTTTACTTTTCTCTGTCTTTCATTTTCTGTGCTTGCTAGATATATGTTTCTTTTTTCAATTTTCTCTGGTTATATTTTACTTCTATATGTAATTTTAACAATTATTGAAAATTTCTCTACCATGTTTATGATGCTTTGTTGATTTTCTTTTGCAATTAATAATCTGAAATTTAATTTTTAGTGTCTGATTTTGTCTGACATTTATAATTTTCCCTAGCCACTTTAGTTTTCTCTCTTATGTGTAATTTTCTCTGACATGTCCAATTTTCTCTGGCATATTCAATTTTCTCTGGGATTTAATGTTGACATCTTTATGTTTTCATCATTGTCTAGAAATGGAAAAATGTAAAAGCGGCGAAACACCGGAAACACCAAGCAAGAAACAGAAACTCTCTCAGTCTTCTTATGATCTAAGATAAAAAACCAGCAGCAAAAAACCGAAAACACCAAGCAAGAAACAGAAACTCTCTCGGTCCTCTTATGATCTAAGATCAAAAACCAAAAACAAAACACCACAAACTCTTTACCAAAACACACAAGTCCAAGGTGATGAAGCAACTAGTATCAAGATGAGTACCCCAACTTCAACAGACTCAAGTTCAAGGGGGAAAAAACCTATTAAACTCCAAAGAAAGAGAGCTCACTACAGCATTCAATATCGATCCAACCTCTCATCAGTTGTCTCCTTTTTTCAAACGCTTATATTCAATTCAAACCAACTTGTAGAGCTTCAAAAGACCCCATTCTGGTATTTGATCCAAGATCTAACCACTAGAAGGATGGATCCAAAGAAATCTAGGAAATCTGATGATGATGTAGTTGCAATAATCCAATGTTACAATGAAAAAATAAAAGCATTTATAGTTGGTAAAAAGAACTTGACCTTTACAACCAATAACATGACCTTCATTTTTGGTTTGCAAGGAGGTAAAGGAGCCATGTCATTAAGATACTCTAAAAAGCCAAAATCTGCATTCCTAAGGAGAAGATTCCAAAAGGACACAGGGCTCACTGGTCCTGTTCTTAAAAATGCCTTGGTCAAAGCAATGAAAGGCAAGCAACCAACTGACTTCAAAGATGTAGCAATCATTGTAACATTGTACTTGTGTCTCACCCTATTTTTTGCAACAAGTGGGAATTCAATAGGGTGGGTTTTTATAAAGTATGCGGAACCTCTTGAATCAATGAAACAGTATGATTTACCAGAAACAATCACATTAACATTGATTGATTCTATCATAGCATTGCACAAAACTCCAGAAAAAGTTACGGGGTGTGTCATTGCATTACTAGTAAGTATAATATCCATTCAAATTTGCAGTTATCATACATAAAAATTTGTGTGTTTAGCAAAATTTAATTACTTTAATTTTCATCACAGTATTGGCTATGTGAACATGCAAATATCATTGACTCGGAAGACAGTAACACAACTGACTTCCCAAGATGTGCCAAGTGGAACCTGCAAAGCTTGACGAAACAGCTGCAGAAGACACCAGTCCACTCTCTTGCACCTCGACAGGTTAGATTTCTATCGCCACTGAAATCTCAATGAAATTTCAAAATTTCTCTGACCACTGGTTTGTTTCCCTCCTTGTGCCTTGATTGATTAAGATCAATTTTCTCTAAACTATCAATTTATGTTTCTTCTTTGGTTACCACTGGTTTATTTCTGCCATTGTAATCAATTTTCTTTGCAATCCAAATTTCTCTGACCACAATTGTAACACATTAACTTATATGCCCTGATTGATTTTCTCTAATATCTGAATTATGTTGGTTGTTTCATAATTTTCTCTGGCCCATAAAATTGTTTCTCCTTGTGTGTAATTTTCTCTGGCCCATAACTTATGTGCCTTGCATCTTTGATTAACACTGTTTATTTCTACCCTTCTAATAAATTTTCTCTGGAATCCAAATTTCTCTGACACAATTATAGTAAAACATTAACTTATATGCCTTGATTGATTTTCTCTGATATCTAAATTATGTTCCTTGTCTGTAATTTTCTCTGCCTCATAAAATTAACTCCTTGTCTGTAATTTTCTCTGGCCCATACAATTTTCTCTGAAGTTTGTTTCCTATTAGTATCATTTAGATGAATTTTATTTTCCTTATTTGAATTTTTTCTCTCAGTGAATTTTGTAACATTTCTCTAATAAAAGAGCCTCCTGTTACAGATAGATAACAAGGAGCTAGTCAAAAATCCATCAGAGGAGTTCTGTCTTGGTAAAAAGACAAAGAAAGAATCAAAAAAGGCAATTGTCAAATTCAATGAGACATTACAAGATTCATTTGAAGAAGGAGGGAATGAAGAAACAGAAGGCAACATAGAAGAACACGAAGCCAGCAATGGACAAGAAGATCAAGCAAGCAGTGGAGAAGCAGAAGCCAGAGAAGAAAGTGAAGAAATAGAAGCAGAAGACAGAAGAAAATGAATAGAAAGAAGAAGATAGTGAAGAAGAAGATAAAGGCACTCAATCTAAATAGCAAGAAGAAAACAATGAGGAAAGTGATGAAGAAGAACATAATGAGCCGATGGACCAACATCGTGATAGAATTTGTGGCTCAACAATGCATCAGCCTCACGAATCTGAGGAATCAAAGGATACCCAAATTGCTGATCTACGTCAAAGACTAAAAGCACTTTCCAAATCTAAAATAGAAGAAGAGAGAAATTGGAATGAATTACTTGTAGAAAAGGATATTGCAATAAGAACCTTGACATCACTTAACTCAGAACTTCAAGAAAGAGACAGCACAATCCAAATGAAACTAAGGATGTTGGAGGTTCAGAAAGAAGATGATACAAAAACAATTCAAGAGTTGAGGTATTCAATTTCGGAGCTTGAAAATGAAAATGCTAAATTACATGAACAAGTTCAAGAACTATCCGTTCAACTAGCAACACAGCCATACCGAACACCAACACAAGTTCAACCACAAGGTCAGTGAAAATCTTGAGCCACAAAAAGTTATGTCCTTGTGTCAACATAACTCAAAGAAATTTCTATTTATTATAATTTTCTCTGTCAATAGTAATTTTCTCTGAAAGTTAAATTTCTCTGAACACATTAGTTTCTGCTGTTTATTTCTATTGATTTCTACTGCTTATTTGATTTTCTGTCTATTTTCTTATTCGATTTTTGGCGCTTGTTTGATTTTTACTGTGTACAGTTGGAATACAAGTAGAACAACAACCAACAACCCCACAAGAACAAATGGCACACAAAGAACAGCCAAAACAAAAGACAAAAGTCTATTGTAACTAGAAAATATTGAATCAAATAAATTTACATATTGAAATATCATCTGTTACTTCAGAGAAATTTCACTTTTACTGATATTTTCACTGTCTACAGTCAAAAAAGATCCTACATCAAAGACAAAAAATTTAAAGGCAAAAGAAATGAAAGAAAAGCAGCACGATCCAGAATTTCAATATCTCAAAGTTGCGAAAGTGACTAGAGGTTCAAAGCAAGCTACAAAGCAAACCGAGCAAACCACGAAAGACAAAGAAGTACTTGATGCTGATGCGTACGTCTTGCCTCAACCAACAAATATCAAAAAATCTTGGGTTTTTCCACAAACTCTACCGATTTCAAGATTGATAAAAGATCATGTAAAAGACATCTTGCAGCACATATCAAATGTGTCTGGGCTTGAGTAAGTACAACAAATAAAATAGAAGATTTTGTAGGGTTTTAATCTGGACAAGTGAGTTGAATCTCATTACCTTCGAAGACATTGGAAACCTAATAAAGCAAAAAGAAATTGCCAACAATGTAACTCTTTCATAAAAATTTCTCTGTAATGTTCCATCAGCCTTATAAACCAATATTACAATTATAAATGATATTTTTCAGGTCATTGATGGCTATGGAGAGATCCTTTTTGCTGACCAAATCAGAGAAAGACAACAACCAACTTCATTTTTTTTAACATCCATGAGCTTAGTACGTTACTACTCTTTTATTTGATTTTCTCTGGAATTTACTTACTACTTTCTCTTGTTAAAATACTTCTTGAAGCCAGTTGTGTCACTAGTCTAATTTTCTCTGGCTAGTTGTGTGCATTTAAAATTTCTTTGTCTTTATATTTCTTAAATTCCTGTCATTTCAACTTTCTCATAACATAACCATTTTTTGATTTTCTCTGACCACAGAATTTCATCAAGATGACGGAAAATCAAACTTTTCGAGTCTCATTAGTTGACAAGCATATTGAAACAGCATGGAGGAACTACAGGTTCCTCCATTTCCCAATAAATACTGGGGGTAATGAGAAGTCAACACATGGAAATCACAAGACCTTGCTTGTCCTCGACAAACAAGACAATTTATAGAGGTTCTACAACTCACTAAGGCCAAGGAGGGATGATGCAAAAAACAAATATGTCAAAGATACAAAAACGAGTGCAAATTTCTCGGATCCATCATAATGTTTATGTGATGATAATTTTCAAAGAATCCCATTGATTTGTCTGTAAATTTCTCTGTTATTTAAAAATTATTTTTTTGCAGCAAGATTATGTGGAGAATTTTTTGAAAGCTTGCCTTGAAAGAGAGGCTCAATCACAACCCTCTTTCAAATTGATAAACTCACAAAACACAAATTACGACTTTGAGTATGTCAACAATGCTCCACAACAAGACAATGATTCGTAAGTTTCATATAACATCTATAAATAAGATAATCTGATTTGAATGTTTCTTAAAACTAACCATACCTATAATTTGTATGCAAACTGGATTGTGGCCTCTTTGTATGCTATATAATGAAATAATATAGCAAGCATGAACCTATTAGCTCCAAATTGTCCACACAAGACATAAGGTTGATGAGGGCAGAAATCATAGAGAGATTTGTGACCAAAGTTGGCCGATCATGGACTGAACCAATTGAAATACCTCCAAAAGAAGAACCAAAAGTGTAATAATGAAACTAGTGAAAGGAAGACAATGTACACAATATAATTAGGATTAACCATACAATTTTTTTTTTCATACATTAAAGGAATGATGATGCTTGACATATATGTATATATCCTTTTTTTACTAATGTAAATTTCATTTTTTTTTTAAATTTTGACTAATGTAAATTTCATACCTATCAATGGTTAAATATTTATGTTTTTTTATTATGATTGTCAACACAATCCACACAGAGAAAATTTTCTTATTTTTTTTTATTTTCTCTGCTATTGGAAAATTTCACTGGATGAATTTGAAGCTTCAAAATACAATGCCCAGATAATTTTCTCTACTAGTGTGAAATTCCTCTGGATGAAATTGACGGATTCGAATGGTGACAGAAAATGGAATTTCTGAGTTGTGCATTTCTCTAGGTTGAGTGATTTGGAGAGGGGGAATTTCTTTGATTTTAGTGAATTTCTCTTGGTTGGTGAGAAAAATTTCTGAGTTGAAGTGAGTCTATAGAAATTCTTCCCTGGTCCAAAGAAATTCTCAACACAAAGAAATTTCAAAAGAGCTTAATTCTCAACTCAGTGCAATAATTTTGTGTATGCTCTGTTTGATGTGCACATTTCTTGATGTGAGTCCAGAAAAATTCTTCCCTGGTAAGAATTTCTCTGGATTTCTCTAGTTTAAACTTAGAGAAATTTCAACAAACACAATACACACTGTAATTTTCAATGGTAGCGGCAAATTTCTCTTGATAAATTGGACCTCACAAAACACAATGCACATTTCAACAAACATATTAGAACAAGCATATTAGAACAAGCATATTAGTATATATCAACAAACACAATGCACAGTTTAACTGCTATTGAAAAATTTCTCTGGATGAATTTGATTGATATTATTATATGCACTGTCTAAAAAATACATTTCACAAAACAAAATACACAAAGTAATCATCAAATGTAATATTTAATTAATAAAATGTATTATCCTCAACTATTTAAGAAAGGTTTCTTGCATGTCCTCTTATTATGGCAACCAATACTCTCACAAAGACTACACTTAATCACCCTTTTAAACTCTCCAGTAGAAGCAATTTTGTTCTTCTTTGGCCTCCCAGCTGGTCTCTTATTCAATGGAGGTAAAATCATAGCATCATCAATGCTACATACATGTTTTTCAACAGTTGGAACTGGGCCAATAAAAAACGAGTATGCTTGATGATACACATCAGTATGAAAAAATGGTTCAACAAAAGAATTCAAGTTCTTTCCACTCCTAAAAATTGCAGCAACAGCATGTTGACATGGATACCCATTTATTTCCCATTTTCGACATGAACAAGTTCTCAACCCAAGATCAACCATAACTGAAGGAAAACAATGCACTTCAAAGACATTATCAGATGATAAACTCACATTCCATGTCCTCTCATCCAAGAAAGACTTCTCCAATACACTATCTCTACGAGGACAGAGAACTTTATTCCATTTACTAGTGAGCAGCCTCCTATCAGACCTCATATTCATGATTTGCAACCGTATCATGTCCACCAAATTTGTTATTGGCAAGTGCCGAGCTTCTCGTATCCATGAATTGAATGACTCAGCAACATTTGAATACATCTCACCATAACGTTTCCCCGCAAAATATGCATCACTCCAATTTTCATATGGTAAACTTCTCAAGAAAACACTCACAATGTCTTAAGATAATCTGATTTGCATGTTTCTTAAAACTAACCATACCTATAATTTGTATGCAGTCTGGATTGTGGCCTCTTTGTCTGCTATATAATGAAACAATATAGCAAGCATGAACCTATCAGCTCCAAATTGTCCACACAAGAGATAAGGTTGATGAGGGCAGAACTCATAGAGAGATTTGTGACCGAAGTTGGCCGGTCATGGACTGAACCAATTGAAATACCTCCAGAAGAACCAAAAATGTAATAGTGAAACTAGTAA